>PVKP010006373.1:0-83724 GCA_004027715.1 Plecturocebus donacophilus
AAAAAAATAAATAAATAAATAAATAAAAAAAAAAAGAAAGACAGGTGCTTACTCCAGTCTCCAAAGATCTCTATGTGTATCTTGAGTGCTGTCACTCAAAAAAAAAGGCATGAATATATAATTTAGAGAAAAAGAAATAAAAAATATAAATATGTGAAAAATCCCACAGTTATCAGTACTCAAAGAAATGAGTTAAGTTGAAATAATATATACTTAAAAGATGTATAAAGTTGGCTCCAGCCTTGATATTCTCAGCCTAATCAGCTATTTAGTTTCAGCTTTTTTCTTTTTCAACATCAGTCCTGCAATTCCTAAACTTTGGTATATTTGAAATTATGTGATCTCACAGGTTGTTATCATATGTAGTCAGCACAACAATATTAGTAATATGAACAATGCATATTCACATGCAAAATCAGGTAAGAACTCTAAGTATAATCTTTAATGATGATTTTCTTGTGTGTTTTATATGTTGAAATTCTACTGTTTGAAACAGATATATATGTGATTGAAAGAGTAAAATGTTTTAATAATTGTAATAATTATGAAAGCCATTAATTTCATGAACACAAATAATTGCTAAGGATTTTCAATTAGCTAAATAAGAAAATATATTTCCAGTTAATACTAATATTAAAAGAATATATTAGCTAGATAAACTTAGAAAGAGCATAATATGCTTTTATTTTTATTTTTGTGAGACAATCTTGCTGTCGCCCAGGCTGGAGTGCAGTGGCATGATCTTGGCTCACTGCAACCTCCACCTCCTGGGTTCAAGCAATTCTCCAGTCTCAGCCTTCCGAGTAGCTGGGATTACAGGTGTCTGTAACCACGCCTGGCTAATTTTTGTATTTTTGTAGAGATGGCGTTTCACCATGGTGGCCATTCTGGCCTCGAACTCTTGACTTCAAGAAATCCACCCAACTTGGCCTCCCAAAGTGCTGCTATTACTGGTGTGATCCACTGCATCCAGCGCATTATATGCTTCATAAGGCAACAAACTTACAAAAGTTTCAATAATAAGTTAGCATAATATACATTTTCCTAGATAGGCATATAAGAGATCATAATTTTAATCTTTTGAAATTTTTTTAGGTACAAGCATTTACAAAATAAAATTAACATGAAGCAAAATAACCTTTAAACACTATATTTAATATTCAGTTATTTAATCCCATATAGATCATGATTCACTAAAGAAAAATATATCATTTACTAATTTTTATATATTTTGAAAGCAGATAAAAAGCACAGTGTTTGTCATCTCAAGGTGTATTAAGGAGAAAAGAACAACATCCTTTATACATTCTATATTGACAGAATAAAGAATATTAAATGTAAAAAAGAAAGAATGTTAGAAAAAAATTAAGTACTTAAAATTATATTTCACCACTGATCACAAATGAAAAGTTCTACTTAATATTACAAATGTTCAGATAATGACTGTTAGAGCAATAAAATAGCTCACTATTTTGAGAAAATACTATTCTTGCACTATAATTCAAACTTTAAACATTTAACTTAGATATTTCAACAGCAATATTCACAATTATGATTAAATTTTTAAACAAACTTTCAGAATAAATTTTGTAGGCCTTAATTTTATTTTATGATGATGATATTTGGCTTCATCTTTTATTTTAGGCAAATATAATTTTGGGAAAAGAATACTTTCCCATTTGTTATCTAGCCAAATGTTCATTCAGTGCATGCTTAAATTTACTATTTTTAAAGACTTAATAAGAGAGATACTGTCCAGCCTAAAATTGATACCAAAAACCACTATGAGAAAGAAAAACATCTACTCTAAATGTAGTTGTCCATTTCTTGTTTTCTAGAATTGGTGAACAAAGCAAACAAAACAAAACAAAACAAAAAAACTCCAAAACAAAAAAAAGTCTGTCAAGTAACAGAGCAATAGAGAAAACAATTTTAAACATGGAGGAGCTCAGAAAATTTTGTATCCATGAGCCCCTTTAGAGAAAGCTATTTGAAGATAAAATTCATCCAACAATAAATTAATGAGGAAAATTTATCAGTGGTGAATTTTAAATCTATTTAATTATAGATACAAGACAAAAGAGGAAACAAGAGTGAAAGAATAAGATATTATATAATATATTCAATGTAGCATGTGTTATAAGTTTTGACAATGTAAAAATAATGCAAAGTTTACACCAAATATATTCGTCTTATTAAAAAATGTGAATAGACTTAATTCACTTGTTAAAAAATATTTCCATACTTACCTGGCAGGGGAGATACCATGATCACAAAGGTGGTTTTCCCAGGGTAAGGCTTATCCATTGCTCTCCAGATGTGCTGACCCCTGCGATTTCCCCAAATGTGGGAAACTTGACTGCATAATTTGTGGTAGTGGGGTACTGCATTTGTGCTTTCCCTGGATAAATATGTGTGTGTGTGTATGCGTGTGTATACATATATATATATGTATATATGTGTATATGTATATATATAAATACATATATACATATGTATATATACATATATATGTATATATGTGTGTATATGTATAAATATGTGTGTAATATGTATAAATATGTGTATATGTATAAATATGTGTATATGTATAAATGTGTGTGTATACATGTATATGTATATATGTATATATACATATATGTGTGTATATATGTATATATGTGTGTATGTATGTATATGTATGCATATGTTTGTATATATACATATGTATATCTATATATGTATATGTGTACACACGCACACACACATATATACAAATATATGTATACGTATACACACACACACACACACACACACACACACATATATTTCCATCATGGGTTAAGATATGAACTTCAACTATATACTGATTATTTTCAAAAAACCAAAATTAAAATAATTTGGAAAAAATGCAGCAGGATGGATAAAGTATAGCAGCAAACGGAAACAATTAGAAAGCAGGTGTAGTGATATTGATGTCAGACAAAGTAGAATTCAACAACAACCAAAACAAATTAAATAAGACAAATAAGGTCACTTTTTTATGGGTTTTGTTTACAGGTCTGTATTTTGCAATCAACAAAAGAAGTTCTAGAGAATAATATATTTAGTTACAGTTCCACATATCTGTAATAAATACAAAGTCACATGATATTAAAAGTCTGTAAGTAAAGTAAAGCTGAAAAATTCAACCCATGTAAAATTACTTTTTGGAGAGGAAATATGCTAATGAGTAATTATTTCAGTGACCTTGTCTTTTTATGACAGCTTGCAAACTGACCCCTTTTCTTTAATCATTGTGATTCATCAGTGTTTTAAACTGGCCCCTTAAGTACTCCGATGTTACCACCCCTGGATTTCCGAGGCAGCATAAGTTTGAATTCATAAAAACATTTGATACTTTAACTTTTCAGTGACTGTTTTTAAATCTGTAAACTCAATGATCACATTAGTAAGCCCAGTAACTATAAAAACATTGAGGTTTCATCATTGCAAGCCAGAATCTCTTTGTGCTTTTTAAATTAAGCTGCTTTTAAATCTTTTTGGTATTTATCAGTCATTTGTATTTCCCTTACACAAACAAAAGAATATGTTTAAAATAATTTTTAAGGTTAAGTGTCATGGAGAGCTTATCAGTACTTTTTATTTTTAAAACAGTATAAATCAAGTATTATTTTTTCATTCAGCATTTAGAATAGTTGAAATTATTTCTGGTCCTTCCTTATATCCACCAACACCACCTTTTTTCGAAACATATTACACCAAAAGTTACAGGCATTCCTGCAAGTTTTTAAGTAAATGAGAGAATCACAGTGGAGTCTCAATCAGTTAACAATATAAATCCATCTAAAAAATACACAACTGAATATTAAAAGAAAATCTTCATGCTAAAAAAAAAAAGCGAAAACAAAATCCTCCTAGGAACTAAAACGGAGTACGTGTTGTCATTGATTCTATACTTGTATCCCCTGTCTGATTAGACTCTTCCTTCTCATGTTGTAAGATATGTTTGCTGAAATCTTCATGTCAGGTTTTCAAGACACTTAAAATGAAAAAACTATGCTAGTTACTAGGCTTCTTTTATTCAAAGAGGTATGGGTTAACAATTTTGAAAATACTTTGGTGTTGTGTTTCTTGCTGTTAGATTAGGAAGCTCCAACTGTGGACAAGGGGAAGGGTAGCATGAATCCTGAGTCACTGAATTGAAATTGAAGGTATCAGTGGAAGTAAAGTAAATAGTTTTTACTATAACTGAGTGGTAACAAAATAATATATAGAAACCTATATAATATAATAAAATAATATAGAAATCTATAATATTTGCTTTATTGCACAACACTTTTGAGGTGTACCCGTGGATACAGACATGGATATTACATACGTATACACATAAACTTGCATCTGTGAGTGTATGTGTGTATATACATCTGCTCTCAATTTCTGCTGACAGGCCCTAGAAACAATGGCACCCTGTAGCAATCAATCAAAATACCATTTGCCACTAAAAGGAATCAAGCCCTTTTGAGAAATGGCTGATTCTGGAAAAATGCAAGATGAGTTGAGAATATGGTGTTGTGCCAGAAAAGTGAGAACGTGTTAAAAGAATGATGTAGATATGTCAAATGGACACAGGAACTAGCTTGAAAGGGCTTAGACTGAACAAACCTGGACAATTTGAGAATCAACATAAATAAGCATAGTAAAGAAATACAAATCACAGAAAAAGAAATATAATTCATAGAAAAAAATGAAATGCATGCTATAAATGGATAAATGAATTAATAAATAACAAAACAGGTGATAAGGAAATGTTCTTTCTTATAGTAGAAAGCCAAACAATAATCACAGAAATAATTTCAGGGGCCAATCAAAATATCAATCTTTAGTATAATAACAATTGATTTAGGTAAAAATCTTCAATGGATGCTAAAACTACCAGGTGGAAGTTTAATGAGTAACAAGATGCTTAGGTAATCTTAAGGTATCCTTCCACAAGATTCTCATTAACTATTAGCTAACTAACTAGTAATTTTATCATTGAAGAAACTGGGTAGACACTACCTTAATCAAGTGATCAAAATTCCTATAACCAGAAATGAGACAAATAAGATACCATAGTCTCCTGATATCATGCCCTGAGAAGAATATATCACTTCTGTGATATTCTTGCCAAAATTTCCTAACCTAAATCTAATCAAGAGGAAGCATCAGACAAACCCAACTTGGGTGACCAGCTATCAAATAACCAGGGCTTGCATTCTTCACAATTGTCAATGTCAGGATAGACAAAACAGACTGAGGGACTGCACTAAACTAAGGCAGCCTGAACAGGGGTAGCAAGGGAAAGCAAAGCAGAATTTTCTGTTGCCATTAAAATATTATTAGTACATTTGGAAAAATACAAATAAACCCTGAGGATTTGAATATATCTATAATGCATCAATATTACTTTCCTGATTTTGATAATTATCTTGTGGTTATATAAAAGAATGCACTTGTTTTTAATAAATATGTACTGTAGCATTATAGTGTTTAAGAATAAAGTAGCATCCTGTCTGCAACTTTCAAATTGATCAGAAAAAAATTATGCATGTTTACGAATATACATGTGGTATGTTATATATGTTTGTATTTATAAAATAGCCTCGAATTTCACTTCTCATCCTCCATTTCTAGAAATGGTTAGATTGGAGAACCAAGGCCCATATCCAGAGTAGGGACTTCCTACTTTTTTCTTGTTAAATATAGCTAATCTGCACAGAAGGGTCAGCTAGAGGCGAAGAAATGGGAAATGGTGAGTTTCCCACCTTAGTGACCTGGGAGATACTACATGAAGCTCAACACATCACACCTGTACACCTGCTCACAGTGTGGGATGGGGGTGGGGAGCAAAAGAGACAAGAGGTTGTGCTATGGCTGAGCAGTCAGTAATCTTCAGTACCTTTGCACTAAACAACCAGGAAATACAGTCTTCCCAGTCTCAGGCTCCCACACATACCAAAAATCATGTGAATATTTACCATATTTCCCTCTCAAATATGTTGAGAAAAAGTTCTACCTTTCTGGACTGACATAGGCATGACATGAAAGATTCCTCCCTGCACTCTAAAACACCTGACAGTTCTTCAGCCCCTGCTTCAGGGCAGGATAGAGGAGAAAACTTGGGCCGATGTCTCACCATCAAAAATGTCACATTACAGAGACTTGCAGGAGCTTTAAGCCTCAAGGCCGATAGCTATGCTTGAGAAATAGCCCGTCTGGGGATGAGCCTTTGTTGACTCTGTTAATAGTGACACCCTCTCTGCACACAACTAGAACACTCTGGAGAAGAGACGCTTCCTCAGTACTTTTAGGTAGACAAAAAACACCCCTTTGACCTCCATTTCCATCAGTATCAGACACCTGCTTTCTCAATACCTGTTCCCTAGATGACTCTGTTCTTGATAAACCCAGTGGTCACTGCCAATACTGTTAAAATCAACAGATAAAATAGCTACTCCAGAACTGCTGGGCCCCAAAGCTGCTAAAGCCAGGCCCAATAACCTGCCCTGTCAGTTCCAGCTGTTCCCTAAATAAATCTGCTTTACTTATAATCCAGTTTCATCCTTAACCACAATACCATTTGCTTCTTGCCTAGGGTCACAAGCCACCCCTGGATGGCCAAACAAGCAGCCCAGACCACCTGCTAAGGACAATGGGGCTAATCTTCCATGTGGGGCTGTACTTTTTAATGCCAGCCTTTGGGCAGTTACAGTTCATCCCTGGCCCCGTTTTAGGCACCTCTATGTTGCTAGTTCCTTCATACGCCTCTGCTTCTCTTCTTTCTAATTAACTTCCAAACTCAGGGTGGAGACTTAGCATTGGTACTGTAAGAAAAGTCCAGCCTAAAGCATTCTCCTAAGTGATGAGAAAACAATAATGTCACGAACAACAAGAGAAAACACATTTTTGCCTTAGAGCTTGAACTAGTCCAGGCCAGTTAGCCACTTAGCCTGCCTCGTAGGTCAGACTGCCAAATAAGAGAAGCAGGAATTGGGAGAGACATCTCTGCTTCCTCCCTTTTTAGGGGGTAGTAACCTCACCGACTTGTAAGGCATGCCCCACCCCAAAACGCAAGACTGACCAACTGTCTTGGTTTGGTCCACTGCTTTCACCGAGGTCCTCAAGAGGTGATCTCAGAAAGTCAGTGGGAAAAGAAAGGGGCATGAAGTAGAGATGAGGGAAAGCAAGCGCAAGGCTGTCGTCTAATTGGGCTGATTTTCACTGTGCATAGCAGTGGCTTATACTGCTGCGGGCCTGCAAGGAACAGTGGAGAATGTGATTCAGAATTGCTCCTTCAAATGACCGGTGAGGTCTGAGGCTGGCAGAATTGTGGCACAGGGACCTATATCATCTGCTGTGACTCCCACCAGGAGTCAATCAGGTGAGCAACTCTTCTCCCTCTGGTGAGCATATGGGGGTGAGAGTGGCATCCACCAGTTATCAAGGCAAGGAAATACGCCCTGATGGTACTGTACGGTTCCTAAAAACATAAAGCATCTAGAAAAGCTAAATATTATGTTTGTTTAATGTGTACTCTATGAGTAGAGGCTTGTCTGCTTTTCATTTTGAGGTCTTCTGAGACTTCCTAACATGGCCAAGAAAACTCTTGAATATACTTTGGTGTTTTGGGTTGTACCAAGCTTACAGTCCTGCTTGAATATAGTGGTATATTAGTTATCTATTGCTGCATAACCAATTACCCCTGAGGTTGGAGGCCTAAAACAACAAAGATTCGTGATCTCAAAGTTTCTGAGTCAAGAATTCAAGAACAGCTTAGCTGGTGGCTATGACTTGGGGCCTCTCATGAGATTGCAGTTAAGACTTGACCAAGTTGCAGTTTCCTGAAGGGCTTAACTGAGGTTAGGGGATCTGTTTTCAAGATGGCTCATTCGCATGGTCATTCGCATGGTCATTCGCGAGAAGCCTCGGTTCCTCACTGGCCACTAGCAGGAGGCCTCAGTTGCTTTGCATGTGGCACCCTCCGTGGGATGCTTGTGTGTTCTCAGGATATGGCAGATGTCCCTCCTCAGGGCAAGAGGTCCAGGAGAGACAGGAAGATGGAAGATGCTGTATCTTCCAGGATCAATTTTTGGAAGTCATACTTCATCACTTTTGCCCTATAACATTTTTTTAGAAGTAAGTCACTAAAAATAGTCCACACTTGAAAGGAATTAAATTCCATCTCTTAAAGAAAAGTATATTAAATAATTTGTGAGTATATTTTATTTAAAGCTACTCACCACAAGTGGGATGGCCACTACAGTCTGGAGAGTCTCAAACTGTAACTCCTTGAATTCAGCTGGAGTCAGTAGAGCATAGCAGACTAGGGTGCGATTAGGGTTTCAATGGACTCAAGGGTGCGACCTGGCCAAGGCAAGCTCCTGAGAGTGCCACCAGTGCTGTCTCGCAAACCGCACACTCAGAAAGACTTCATCTTTGGTTTAATACTCTGTTGCCATCTTGAAATTAAAATTCTTAGTAATTTTGTCTTTGTACTTGTGATTTGTAAGTGAAGTCCAATGGTACCATGGAGCATGTGCAGGAGCAGAGGAGATAGATACAGTCAAAGCATTTACTGATATTTCTTGCTGTCCTATTTGCATATAATGTTCATGAAATCCCATGAGCACAGGATTCTGATGAATCTACAATGCATAGGAGCCCAGAGGGGCCTCAAAGCAAGTACAAGGTAAATATGTTATGTCTTACCATGTACTTGCTTTGAGGCCCCTCTGAGCTCCTATGCATTGTAGATTCACCAGAATAAACTTTCATATATGAGTGTCTACTTATGTCTACTACTAAGAATGTGGAGACCACACCACTGACAGTCCCAGGAGGCCACATTTTTCATTCAAACCAGAAAGAGGGCAAGGACATTCTAACAAACAAGAATTAACAAGGGTCTCTGTCATATCCTTTATTACTCATGTTACTTCCTCTATTAGTCAACCACTTGCACTGAAAATGATACCATAGAAGGAAAGAGAAAGGGCAAAGTATAGTACCTTTTCTTTTCAGCCCTCTCTTACTCATCAGTAAGTCAAAGGCAGAGAGTGTTGATAGAATATGCATATTATTAAGAAGGAAACTACAAATTCTTGAATTGGTTTGGTGCAGTGTTTACAGTGTTCTGATAAGAATGGACTATATATGCATGTACAAGCTATGAAGTATAAATTGTGTGATTTCAGTAATCCCTTGTAGGAGTGAATTACTCTTATTTTTGCATTTAAAAGTGTCATTGTACAATATTAAGATGAATGGTAAATCTATGCTAGTAATTTATCATTTCAATTTTTCTTTATTTAGAACAACATTAAATAGCAAGTTGAAAAACAACGCGACCATGACAAGTCAAGGGAGACTGTGAAAGAGAGAAAAAAAGCTTTATATTTCATTACCTCTAATGATAGTTTTCCTCTGCCTATTATTTCAAAAACACATTCAGTCCATAGCGCATATATATATATATATATAATGAGGTTGTGTAACCTTGGACAGTAATAGAAATGACCAAAATACAAAGGCATGGTAATTTATAGGAAGTTGAGTATAAAACATAAAATATAGCATTCTCAAGTCTACAAAGTCTTTAAGAAAATAGGTTCACAGGAGCAAGATATGGTTCAAACAGAGGAGAGAAGCTGAGCATCCTCTGCCAGTTCAGGGGGATTGGCAAAATCCAGGGAGAAAACAAGTCCAATTTCAAGAAGAAAAGTGCTAGATGGGAAAAAGGAACTGAGAAACTGAGAAGCAGAAGTATTAGGTTGATGCAAAAGTAATTGTGGTTTTTGTGGTTACTTTTTTTTTTATTGTACTTTAAGTTCTGCAGTACATGTGCAGATCTTGTAGGATTGTTGCATAGGTACACACATGCCATGGTAGTTTGCTGTCTCCATCCCCCCTATATCAGGCATTTCTCCCAGTTTTATCCCTCCCCAACCTCCCTCGCTGTCTCTCCCCTAGCTCCCCACCCCCAACATACCCCAGTGTGTGATGTTCCCCTCCCTGTGCCCCTGTGTTCTTTACTTTTAATGACAAAAACCACAATTACTTTTGGACCAACCTAATATATATGGTAGGCTCAAGACAGTGGATCTGGTATACAGATACTAGGGATGGATTGAAGGGAGAAAGGGGCAGAAAAAGAGACAATCAAATATCTTAGCTTAGACACATACTCCTAAGGACAGAATCTGGGCTCCAGTAGCAGGGCTGAGTGATGTGGCCATGATCTTCAACTCAAAGAATGTTCAAGTAGGAGGGACCCCAAAACTCATCTAATTCAAACCATTTATTATCAGTGGGATAAAATGAGGCACAAAAAGGGACATGACTTGTCCAGATGTGTGGAATTTTTCAGTAACAGGAGAGGATATTTTAATTTATGTCTTTTCTGCTAGATTACAAAGTCAATTTACAGGTCAGATGAGAATACCTAGGATCTATACCAGAATATATGTCTTTCTCCCCTAGAAATAGAAAGTAGAAAGATGATCAGCTCCACTTGGAAATAGCAATTATGGTAAAAGAACTAGCTCAAAATTCCATGCCCAAATTAACATCTGGTTGTCCAACACTCATGAAGTTTAAGGCATGTGCTGGAGGAAAAAGCTCTAGGCTCAAAGATTGTTTTCCTGCTAGACTGTTAAGCCCCTAGGGTCAGGGACCAAGTCTTATTTCCCTTTCCATCTGTGACACCTGGACAATAGTCATCTTTGACTATTCGTTTTCAACAAGTAATGATTTTATTCCTAGGATCCATTGCATTTCTATTCTCCTGCTATTACATGTAAATTCACTGAGATCAGAGAAGTAAAGAGATAAGTCTGTGATCACAGAGTGAATGAATTTAGAGCAGAATTCAAGTCTATCCTTCTTGGGCTCTTTCTCTTCACCATTGCTGCTGCTATTCCTTCCAAAAAATTAGGACAAAGGAAAGAGATGAAGCAAAGTGGATGCAAAATTGAGGAATAATACAATAGTTAAATAATCTGAAGACCAAAGTATGAAATGGAATATGAATATGTAATAAGAGCTTCTTTAGAGTCTAAGGCTGGACCCTTCACAGGCACATTGGCATTTGCAGCATCTGAAACAAGGCTTGGCATATATTCTCACATTGCTACTAAAAGAATAAACAGTATATCCTGCAGTTAGGCTGTTCAGCAGCATATATCAAGTCCCAGGTTAGTGCTTCAAACTTGAGTTACGTTGACAGAAGCCTTTGAAACAATATTGTGCGAGATAAACACAATGGTTGTAGCCATGGCCTGAAATTCTTTTACTGTGGGAAAGTCATTTTTAAAGATTATTTGAAGGTCAAATGAGGTCACCTCTAAAATAATGTAGCATTTACTGGACTGCAGTGGGGAAGGGAACACAAAGAGGGTTTTGGAGAACTTAGACATTTGGGAATAGTCATGCTCTTTGATGGCATTATCCAAAGATGGTGGCAGTGAGTAGAATCCAATAACCACACTATGAAAGAACATAATGTGAGCTATGGGTGAAGTAGGGGAGAGAGGACCATAGTCCAGAGGCCCTTCAGAGTTTCTTAAATTTTTAAATATCGTTCAAGAAGTGGGACCCTATAACTCTTTCAGGACCATTTTTCCAGCTTATTTATGACAACAAAGCTCCATACTAGAAATCACCAGAATTCACGGTTTGAATTTTTTTTAATGTCTAGGGAAAAAATAAGTATCAGTTACTTTCCTAACCTAACAGACCAGTCTTTGCAGAAAGAGGGATAAAGCATCCTTGATGAAGAACAAATAAAATTATACTGTGAAGAAATTTCCAACTGGTCAGATTAGGATGTAATTCTCTCCTTTGTGTTTTTCTTAGAAAGCAATTCCATTTTGCCTGGCTCTGGGAACAAAGCCAATGTCTGCTTTAGAGGAACAGAAATTTCCAGTAAGTTGGGCTGGCAATAGTGGCTGGATGGATGGGATCATAGGGAGGGCTTGTCGGGGGACAGTTCAGAAACTCATGTGCAAGCCTAGAAATGGCGAAGTAGTTGGTTTGCCTCATATTCTTAGAGCAACAAGCCCTCTGAGACATTTTTATGGGCCAGGGAGGGATGAGACTGAATCAGAAGACAGAGCCTAGACAACTCCAGTATCCTTGCCTGAAATAATTAACAAACCACAGAAGCATGGTGGGAAAGGAGGAAGGCAAGGAAACAGAAGTGAAGATGGACACTGTTCTCCCACTCTGCTGGTTAGACCTAACAAGGTTATGCTTCATGCTGGGTTTCACAATAGCAACAGCCTCAGCCTCAAAAGCGTGCCTTAGAAGCAGTCCCTGGAGATCAAGAACCATGTTCCTCTCTTCCTTCTCTCCAGATCACTTCCTTTTATCTATTTTTCCAGTATGGTGAATGAAAAAATGGACACAGACCCAGGATTCAGAAAGGAAATGACGAAAAAGACTAACACTCTATAAATATATAAAGGCAGAAGACATTTTCTCAGATGGATTATATACCTACCTTATTCATATGATCTTCACAAGTCAGAAAACTTTGGTCTCAGTCCTGGTTCTTGCACTAAAGGGTTGAATGACTGTGTACAAGTCCCATAATTTCTGCTCTCCTTACCGAGAAGTGCAGCATATTTATAAAACGAAAACAATGGTATTTTCCCAGCTACCCTAAAGCATTGTTGCAAGAATCAAATGAGATAATACACAAAGAAGTACTCGATGAACTGTGAAATGTAGAACACATGTAAGGAATTATTATTTAGCCAATAAACTTCTCTCCAAGACACCAGTCTCTGAGACTCTGCCACTTGAAAGATAGCTCTCTTCTCTATTCGCCTCAAACATGTATTCCGACTCCAAGCCAAAGTTACTGACAAATTGGCCTCAAAGATCTAACCATAGCCTTGGCCCCAGACAGCAAATCAGATCTCACTTCCTGCCCCTGCCTTTATTTGCAATGTAGCTTTCAAAGCAAGAAACCAAATCTCAAGCTCCATTAATAGTGAAACAAGGAGGCTCAAAACCCTCACATCCTAACACTGGACTCAATGGAGAAGGAGGAAGCATCAGTGATAACAAGGAAAGGTACAAGTGCAGGGTGAAGGTGGCCTTAGGAGCGAGCTTATTGTCCTGATCACGATAGGAAAGTCTTAAAGAATGGTGTCTTCTTGGAGGCATCATTTTCCACATGATGGTCAAGAATGCCAAATCAGTCCTAGACAAAATTAGAGCCTCTAGAGAAGGAAATTAGGATGCTGTGGGAAACTGGCAAGAAGCAATTTTAAAAGGAAGGGAGAACACCAGATCATGTGATGATCTGCCAAGAGGCTGTCTTATCCATGCATCATATGTCTGTGATCCCATGTCCTCCAGTCTGCGCCCTTCCTCCTTTGCTGCTTATGTGCTAAGCTGTTGGAGAGCAGACAGCACTGGGTGGTCATGTTCTAGTAGCAGAAACCCTTCAGGAATTCAGACAGTATCCACCCATTGACTGTTGAAAGAAAAAAATCAGGATCAGGATAAGAACTGACAGAGAGAAAGGAGGAAAAAAAAAGAAATGGAGCTCAGGGTGGTGGTGATGGTAGAAGTGCGTCTATTAGGACAATTTCCCAAGCAGCAACTTTGGATTCCTCCACTTGCTTACACAGTGTCTCCTTCCTTTCCTTCCCACCCCAGCTCTTGTCTCTACTGAACATCTGTCAATGCTGGCCTCAACCACTAGATTCTACCATTGTGGTTAAAAGCGGAGATAAGCCTGGATTCAAGCTCCACTTCTTCCTCTTGCTTGCTAGCTGTGTGGCCGTGCTATGTCAGTTAACATTCAGCCTCAGTTCCTTCTATTACACAGCGTTAATAATGCTTATTAGGTGTTTCCAAAAAATTGAAAAATACATTTTATACATAAAATGTTGAACCCAATGCCTAGTTTAATAATTGGAGTCTTTATAATTACTTTATTGTTAATCATCTAGCTGTCATCTCCTAGCTATCACCACTTTCTTTAGGACAAACATTTATTAAGTGCTTACTACTCACTATTGGATTAGGCACTGACACTGTGAAGATAAAACAGACACAACTCCTGACCTCAAGGAGCAAGTAATCGAATGGGAACTAATAATGGGATATGGAGACCACAGGGAGACATACTGGCTATGGGCCTGCATTTGAAGGTTGTCACATGGACAGAGGGGTAGGTTTGTTTCAGAGGCTCTGGAGGTGAAGAGCCACTCTGGCAGTGAAAGTCAGGGGCAGCTCCAGCTGCTGGGAAGCTGCTGTGAATTCCCATGAGTGGGGCTGAGTCAGGGGTCCTGCAGTGGTGACTCCTGCTTGGGATGTGCTGGGCTCTCAGTGGTTTTCAGACTTTGTTCCATGCTGATTAGACAGGCGCTTCGAGGAGGCATTTCGGAGGCCATTTGTTGGCGGAAAGAGGGCAGAGGTGATCTAGAAGTGAGTGATATAGGCTTTCAGCCTCCATTTAGGGATACTATCCAGGGCAGCATTGATTGTATCTGTTTTATAAACTGGAAATCTGAGTTAGACTCAAAGAAAAGATTAAGTTGTGGCTAGGCATGGTGGTTCATGCCTGTAATCCCAGCACTTTGGGAGGCCGAGGTGGGCAGATCACTAGGTCAGGAGTTCGAGACCAGCCTGGCCAATATGGTGAAACCTCATCTCTACTGAAAATAAAAAAAGTAGCTGGGTATGGTGGCAGGCGCCTATAGACCCAGCTACTCAGGAGACTGAGACAGGAAAATCACTTGAACCCGGGAGGCAGAGGTTGCAGTGAGCTGAAAAGAAAAAATCAAGTTGCTAAAAATGTTCTGAAACCTCGAGGTTAAATTATTTCTAAGATCATTTTCAAAGATGAGATGTTAGCATTCTCTAGCTTTTCTCAGTGCAGAGGTG
The DNA here is from genome assembly GCA_004027715.1 of Plecturocebus donacophilus. Lineage (NCBI taxonomy): Eukaryota > Metazoa > Chordata > Mammalia > Primates > Pitheciidae > Plecturocebus > Plecturocebus donacophilus. The sequence continues at coordinate 14,923 of PVKP010006373.1, forward strand.
TCTGAAACTGACACACCTCGGCATCATATTTGCCCATATTAAGAACATGAAGCCTCCATGAACGTCTGTGGGTCTTCATCCACAGTTCTTTAATTCTGCCAGGCTTTTTGCAGTGTATTTCCTAATTTCTCTTTATCATCTCAATCCTTCCTTGCTTTTCCCATTAGCATAGCTCATTCTCACCAATTCAGAAATCAGAGAAGAAGCAGACCCAAAGAGAGGTTTAACCTAGTGAGAATTACTAGAGAAGCAAGTTTTCTGTTTGCAGAAGGACCAAGGACAGACATAACAATAGGTCAGGCAACTGTTGACTTTACTTGAACCCTATTAAATCAGGCTGTAGGTCAGAGGCCAGGCTGCCAGAAATATGCAAAAATAAGTGTTTTGGAGAAATGAGAGGCTGAGTGTGCCACTAAGGAGGCCTCTCTCCACTGTGAAGTTCCCAAGGGACTGGAAGGGGACTCTCAGGCTGAAAACAGGGCCTGGTATGAATTTTCTCATTACCAGAGGACTACTCCAAGATGGGGTTGAGTTCTACATCCCAATACAATTTGGATGTGAACAGAAATTCAAGGTCATTGTTGCCTTCTTTGTCACTTTATGACAAAGAACAAAGTTCCTTGTTTAAAAAAGAAAAGAAAAGAGAAAATGAAAGGGAGAGAAGGAGGGAGACAACAGAAGAAAGAAGAGATCTTTAGAAAATAAAAATCACACACAGTAAACAAGTTCCAATGTGCTGCCTCAGAATAACAGTCTGTGACACAGTCATGGCCCTAGAGTTTTAAAACTCTAGATATTTTTAATGGGTCATAAATCTGAAACAGTACATGAAGTTGTCAAGACCTATTTGCACCTCTGCTGTTAGAAACAGCTGACTAGGCAATTAACCAGTGGTATACAAAGTATATACCTTTCATGTTTCCGTGTTTCTATCCAAAATACACCCACTCTGTCCTATGTCATGGCCACATGTTAAGGGAAACACCCATCTCTCTGTGAAAGCAGTATGAACAAGCAATGTGAAATAATTACACTGCAAACTCTTCTAATTTCAGTGATCTGTTTCTTGTTAAGCAAATGTCAAAACCTTATTTTATCCATCAAGTCACCCATCTTCTTGAGTAGAAATGGGTTGAAATTATTATTTTCTGATGCTTCCTGTGTTTATAAGAAGGGATCTTAAGACAAATTTTGTCTCATTCCTCTGCTAGAGAATTTGTCTCATATGCGACCTGGATATTTTGCCCATAATTCTCGGAACTCTGCCTGGCTGGACAGATATTTGGAGCTCATCTGCCCCAAAGGGAGGGGAGAGTTATGTGGCATTGCACTAATAAGCTGACATGAAACCTTATGTGCATAGGAATGAGTTAAGGAAAGCATTTCCCCTTTACTTGAGAGTTATCCTCTGCTTGGTCCTATGAAAACCTTCAGAGAGGAAGTCTCTGGAATGTAGCTGTCTTGTGCATTGATAGAGCAGTGTTTTATTTAGTGGATTCCCTAACATTTATCAAGGTATGTGTTTGAAACATTTTAAAGTGTCATGTAAGAGACTCAAGATTTAGCTTCTTGGAGCCAGAAGCATGGTCAGAAGCGCACAGTGGTGTATGAACGGTTGAGTTTCAGGTTGATAATACCCACGTCTTTGCTCTTCAAAGCTTGAACTAATTGATACCTAGGCTCAAGAATTCACTAGAGATCTCAGCTTAATTGCTTGGGAAACTGAAATGGAGAGTATATTAGAATCTGAAGCCAAAGTAGGTAGCAACCTTATATTTCCTCACAAGGTGAAATGTTGACACCCAAGGCTGAGTTGCATTTGCAGAGCTGATGCTTACTCAGACACGAGGGAAACTGTACCTTCTCCTTGTCCAGGGACAGAGAGGCTCTTGGGGCTGGGGACAGGGTGGAGAGTGAGGCCCCATGTATTCCGATTTTTAACTTTGCTGACTGCAGTCAAGCAAGAACGTGGATCAATGGATGATGATTCTTCTCTGTCTCATCAATCAAATAAATCTCCCCCTCCCAGGAGGAGAAGTTAACTGGGGCAGAAGGAAGGTCAGAGTTCTCAACAGTGATCCTGTCAGCGCAGAAGTTGCTTTCTTTGGAAACACGTTACAGACCAGGGGTAAGAGAGAGCGCAGATACTGAATGCTGGACACAAGCCGCCCGGGTTTCAATCTTCCTTCGGTCACTGATTGGATGACTTTAGAAAGGTTCTTATAACCGCGCTAAGCCTCAGTTTCTTCAAAAGTAAAAAGGGGCCAGATGCAGCAGCTCACACCTATAATCCCAGCGCTTTGGGAGTTTGAGGCAGGAGGACAGCTTGAGTCCAGGAGTTTGAGACCAACGTGGGCCACAAAATGAGACCTCTGGGCAGGGTGGCATATGCCTGTAGTCCCAGCAACTCGGGAGGCTGAAGGAGGAGGGTGGCCTGTGCCCAGCTCAGGCTACAGTGGGCTATGATTGCACCACTGCACTCCAGCATGGGCAACAGAGGATGACCCTGGCTCAAAAAGTAACAATTTTTAAAAGTAAGTAAAATAGGAATAATAATAGAGCTTTTTAAAAATAGTGTGGTTTTTTTTTTTCATACTATTGCTTAAAGAAACAATGAGTTGAAGTCTTCAACATGATGTGTGAGCAGCAGAGAGAGCAAACTATATATTCACTATCCTTAGTTATTTGATTACTTGGAACGGAAAGGATGGTCCTTTTTTTATTTTTTTTAAGACCAATCATTATGTTTAATCAACTTTCATTTCTGAAATATCCCAGTATTTTGGGTATATTCCATAGTATTTCCTTTCTATTTTTTAATGTTTATTCATTTTTTTTTTTTATTATACTTTAAGTTCTGGGGTACATGTGCAGAACATGCAGGTTTGTTACACAGGTACACATGTGTCATGGTGGTTTGCTGCATCCGTCACCCAGTCATCTCCATTAGGTATTTCTCCTAATGCTATCCCTCCCCAATCCCCCCACCCTGCCGTTCCTCCCCTAGTCCCCCACCCTCTGACGGGCCCCAGTGTATGATGTTCCCCTCCCTGTGTTCATGTGTTCTCACTGTTCAATACTCACTTATGAGTGAGAACATGCAGTGTTTGGTTTTCTGTTCTTGTGTCAGTTTGCTGAGAATGATGGTTTCCAGCTTCATCCATGTCCCTGCAAAGGACATGAACTCGTCCTTTTTTATGGCTGCATAGTATTCAGTGGCGTGTATGTGCCACATTTTCTTTAGCCAGTCTATCGTTGATGGGCATTGGGGTTGGTTCCAGGTCTTCTCTTTTTCTAAACAGCTTTATTAAGGTCGGGTTGGTAAACAAAAAAAACTGCACCTGCTTATGTACAATGTGATGAATAATACGAGGGATTGGGGTTTGCAGGAAGCCTTCTTTCTTGTTTCTGCTTTTGTCCTAAAGTTTCCTGCTTCACACCCATGCTTCTGTGCTTTGGTGATGATACAAGGATAGAAGGAGCCAAATCTGTTGAGACAGTATGATGTAGGCAAAAATAAGCAACTTTCTGTCAAGACTCAATTTTTCAAAAATTGAGCACCCATTCTGTGTAGAGCAAATCAGGACAGTAACATACAAAGTGTACTCTTCTGTACCAAGTGAAAGCCCCTCCCCAGTAACTGAGCTACATTCACCCAGGCATTGGTCTTGGGGAAAGACCTGATGGTGTGTATGTCTTGTCTGAGACCAGGCCTACCATGAAGATGGAGTTCAAGCTAAAAGCTTTTACTGAAGCTCATTTCCTTGGCAGCCTGTTTCCCTCGAGGCCCTCTGGTAGTCAAATCTTGGGGCCAGCTTCAAATGCTCTGGTGAATTGGATCAAAATGGGAAGGCCGAAGTTCCTTGAATTATACTGAAGGAGAGATCTTGAGAACTTATATGAGTTGAGAGTATGAGAACATTTTAAAAGACTTTTTTAAATTGTACATGTTAGATTTGTTTTAATCAAAAGATTAAATCCTGGGTTTAATCACTGACTTTATTGGACTTATATTTTGGTGTCCTTGTTCTTGGATTTCTATATTTGCTATTATGTCTTTCTTTCTGCTTTTTTCTGTTTCTTTTCCCAAATAATTAAGTTGAAAGCTTGGTTCCATTATTTTTATTCTCTTTTATCCATAAGGAAAACATTTAAGATTATGAATTTGCTTCTAGATAAGGCGTGGCTACATTGCATACATTTAGTATTTTCATGTTTTACAGTAGTGTAGGAATGTAGCAGCATTTTCTAATAAATGTTAATTACAATTTTGATTTCCTCTCACATCCAAGTTTTGCATGAGCTTTTTAAACTGCTAGTTGTTGTTTGTTTTACACATTTTTCATTTTGTCATTTATAATTGATAGGTCACCTATATGTTAGTGCAAAATGTTGCCTTAATATTCGCTTTTATAAATTTATTAAGATTTTCTTTCTGATGTAGTATATTAATAGTATTTGAGAGCACTCTGTGGGCAAGTCAAAAGAAGCTACAGAGACTGTTTTTCAGATATCCGCAACCTCCTTCCCCCAAATATATATATATATATATATATTGAATATACATATATAAACTATATGCGTCTAAATATGTAAATATACAGACATAAATATATGTGCATATACACATTATATACTTATGCATATTAATATAACTAATATTGTTTACAGTTTCACTGACTATTTTTTATCTATTTTATCTTTTTTCATTTACATTTTCTTTTAAGTTTTAGGTTCAGGGCACATGTGCAAGTTTGTTATATAGGTAAACTCATGTCTTGGGGGCTTGTTGTAGATTATTTTGTCTCCCAGATACTAAGCCTAGTACCCAACTCATTTTTCTACTCCTCTTCCTCCTCCCACCCTCTGTCCTCAAGGACATGGCTTTCGCGAGAACATGGATGAAGCTGGAGACCATTATCCTTAGCAAACTAACACAGGAACAGAAAACCAAATACTGCATATTCTGACTTATAAATGGGAACTGAATGATGAGAACTCATGACCTACGTTATCTATCAAAAACTGATATTTGTGTTAGAGTGTCTCACAATACCTTTGTATTCACTTTTTCTTACATGTTTTCTCATATTGTATTTCTAATTATTTTAGTAATTTTGATTTTTATAGCTTGTAAAATTTTTAGTGTGTAAAGGTAATTTCCTCAAGGATTATGTCATTGATCAATACAAAATTTTTCCAATCATGTTAATGTATTTTGCATGTAATCCCACATCTTGTTGGGAATTTATATTGATGCTGCTGCTTCTGTTCATTTATATTTAACCAATACACACACACACACACACACACACACACACACACACACAGAGACACACACACAAACTAGAGACACTGTGTATTTCTGATGCCATCTTTAAGCCATTTATTTTAAGCAATATGTTATATTTTATATTATGATACAATTTAGGTCTTCAACTTTAAATTGGGGGGTACACAATGGATAGATTTGGTATCTTGCCTCTTACTGTGTTGTGGGCAGGTGGGACGGTGCAGTAACCAAGAATACATTTGTGAGTCAGAGAGGCCAGGGTTTAGATCTTGAATCTTTCTTTTACATCTATGTGACCTTAGGAAAGTGCTTTTCACTGTTGATTCATTTGTATAATTGGAACAATAATATAGTATTACTATGGTTGCCGTAAAGAGTCCATTAAAAAAAAGTCATGGGAGCAAAGCATCTAACAGTAGCTTGACCCATAGTAGCCATGCCATTAAGGTTGGCCCAGAATTTTATTTATAGTGATTAGTATAAATATATAATTCTATACATATATCCCATTATTTTAGGCTTTCTGTTTGTCATTTCTTATATTACATCTTTATTTTCTCTTTTGATATATGGACTAGGTTGTGTTTGATTCTCTCTGCACTAACGATTTAAAAGGCAAAATATTTGTTTTTGGTTTGTTGGTGGTACCCTTTATGTTTTCCAAAGTTTTCTGTAATTATCAAAGCCTAAACCACTTTTCCAATGCAATGTAATTTAGAATATCTTCACTTGCTACCCTCTTTTTCCCTTTCAATTTTGACTAATATAATCTGGGATTTTCAGTGTCAATTCCTTTATAATAAATTAGTATTTGCATAAGTTTATTTTCTATATAAAAAGTAACATTTGCTTGTTTTGTAACCATGTTTGTTACCTGGAGATAATTCTGTGTTTAACAGACTTCATACCAACCACCAGTACTAATATACCATTTTTTCCTAATATTTAAGTTTTCCTTTTCCATTCATTTCTCAGTTTTCTAGAAAATGCCATGAAGAAAATTTCTCAAGATGAAAATGTAAAATGTAAATGATGGGTATTTTTAAAACCCTGATGTATCTGAAGAAACAACTGATTGTGTATGACATCCTCACACTTCAACCATTTTGCCCAACTGTGGACTTAGCCCTAGTGTAATGTAGCTTTATAGCATTAAAGATAATTTTGCTGTGGACATCAATATAGCCTTATGTTTAGTTTTGTTCACTAGTATGGATGAGATGCCTCCCCTGCCTCCCCCACTCTATCATACCAACACAGGAGTGGTGGGTAAGAACCCATAAGAAGGACTAAAGTTGAGTTTTTCCTTCTCTTATTTCAGCAGAAAGTGGCCTTGTTATAGAAATTCAGCTAAACCTTTACTTTTTATACCCATTGTATTTCAACAGAGTGGAATGTAATGATATACACAGTCACTACTGTAAACCAAGGACAGGTCTCAATCAATTTAGAGGTTTGTTTTGCCAAGATTAAGGACCATGGCCCATGACACAGTCTCAGGAGGTCCTGAGAACATGTGCTGAAGGTGGTTGGGTTACAGCCAGGTTTTATACCTTTTAGGGAGACAAAACTTACAGGTAAAAACAGAAATCAATACATGAAAACTATACATTTGTTTGGCTCAGAAAGGTGAGATATCTCAAAGATGGAGAGTGAGGAGGCCTTCCAGGTCATAGAGAGATTCCAAGATTTCCTGACTGGCAATTGGTTGAAAGAGTTAAGCTTTGCCTGAACAGTTTTAAGTTAGAATAAAGAAATGAGATCCATCTCATGTCAGTCAGAATGGCGATTATTAAAATGTCAAGGAACAACAGTTGCTGGCAAGGTTGCAGAGAAATAAGAACACTTTTACACTACTGGCAAGAATGTTCCATCATTGTGGAAGGTGATCCCTCAAAGATTTAGAACCAGAAGTACCATCTGACCCAGCAATCCCATTATTGAGTATATACCCAAAGGAATGTAAATCATTCTGTTATAAAGATATATGCATGTTTATGTTCATCGCAGCACTTTTCACGATCACAAAGGCATAGAATCAACATAAATGCCCATCAGTGATAGACTGGTTAAAGAAAATGTGGTATATATACACCAAGGAATACTGTGCAGCCATAAAAAGGAATGAAGCCATTATCCTCAGCAAATCAATAAAGGAGCAGAAAACCAAACACTGCTTGTTCTCACTTACAAGTAGGAGCTGAACGAGGAGAACACATGAACACAAGGAGGGGAACAACACACCCTGGGGCCTGTCAGGGGGTCGGGCTGGGGGAGCAAGAACATTAGGAAAAATAGCTAATGTGTGCTAGGCTTAATACCTAGGTGATGGGTTGGTAGGTGCAGCAAACCACCGTGGCACATGTTTATCTATATGACAAACATGCACATCTTGCACATGTACCTCAGAACTTAAAATTAAAATTAAAATTAAAAAAACAAATGCACTAGTTAAGATCAAGATTGTGCAAGCCAAGGTTGTTTTTTTTTGAGACAGAGTCTCCCTCTGTCACCCAGGCTAGAGTGCAATGGCACGATCTTGGCTTATTGCAACCTCTCCTCCCAGGTTAAAGCAATTCTCCTGCCTCAGTCTTCCAAGTAGCTGGAATTACAGGCATGTGCCACCACACCTGGCTGATTTTTGTATTTTTAGTAGAGTCAGGGTTTCATCATGTTGGCCAGGCTGGCCTTGAACCCCTGACCTCAGGTATTCGCCTCTCAAAGTGGTGGGATTACAGGCTTGAGCCACTGTGCCTGGCCACCAAGGTTCTTATTATACAGATGAAGCCTCCAGGTAACAGGCTTTAGAGAGAACAGATGGTAAATGTCTCTTATCAATATTTAAAAGTTGTCAGATTCTCCAGAAATGACCTAGTAAAGGAAGGGGATTCTCTACAGAATGCAAATTTCCTCTACAAAAGACAGCTTTGCAGGGTCTTTTCAAAATATATCAAATAAATACCTTTTAGGGTAAAATGCTTTGATTTCCTTCATGTCCTACTATGTGTCATGTGATGCCATACCACAGTTGGGTTAGAATTTGGTATATTATTTATATTATTGTTACATAGAGCCTAGTTTGTCAGTCTTATGAGCTCTATTTTAATGTTAATGCTGGTTAGTCATACCTGAACTCCAGAGGGAGAGGAGTATAACTAGGCATGTCCAAATACCTCTTCCTATCATGGCCTGAAATAGTTTTTCAGGTTTGTTTGGTATTCCCTTGGTCAACAGAGGGTCCATTCAGTCAGTTGAGGGGCTTAAAATTTTATTTTTAGCTTACACTGCATAGATCATTAGATATAACCAGAGGGAAGAATGGAGAATCTCTTCCTCAACTGGAAAGATCTCAGGAAAAATGTAGGAATCAGCACATCCAGAGGGAACTGTGAAGTCCAGGAAGAAGTTTAGGTTTTAATCCTTTCCTATGGATGACTTCATGTATTCAAATAAGAGGGCGTAGGATATATTGGTTTTTCTTTTCTTGAATAATTAATTCATTCCGTCACTCAGTCAACAAAAATAAACAAAACACATCCTCTGCTCTCAGGTTTCTTAAACTATACAGAAGAGGAAGAGAACAAATGCATAAAAATTGTATAACATATGAGCATAAAACATAAAGAGTATGTTAAAGAGTCCATGGGCTGGATATGGTGGCTTACACCTGTAATCCCAGCATTTTGGAAGGCCAAGGCAGGCAGATCAACTGAGGTCAGGAGTCCAAGACCAGCCTCACCAACATGGAGAAACCCCCGTCTCTACTAAAAATACAAAAAATTAGCCGGGCGTGGTGGCATATGCCTGTAGTCCCAGCTACTCGGGAGGCGAGGCAGCAGACTCACTTGAACCTGGGAGGCGGAGGTTGTAGTTAGCTGCGATCGTACCATTGCATTCCAGCCTGGGCAACAAGAGTGAAACTCTGTCTCAAAAAAAAAAAAAAAAAAAAAGAGTCCAGGTACAGAGAGTAGAGGGAGCAGGGAGCAGTGGCTGTTCCTGAGTGAGTTCTGAGCATTCTCTGGCCCTGGAGGCAACCACAGGAGCTGGAGAGCCATTAGGGTGAATGCATCTCTAAAGGTCTAGACCACTGATTTCTAAGAACCTTTCTGTTGTGAGCTTTTGTAAGAAAGAAGGAATTTAAATAACAACATCCTGGTAACCTGATTGGCACCTCTTCTCAGAACTTCTTTATCTTGTTCAGTCTTTCTCAGTTCTCCCCAGATCCCAAGTATTTTCACGGCCTCACTCCCAGTGGCCCTACCATCTCAGTCACTTATAAAGCCCATGTAAGTGTAACACCCAGTTCTTTCTTTACATGTTCTTGCCTCTAAGATGGGTCAGCTCCTAAACAGGGATAAGTCTTAACATTCTAGGTAATAGAAAGATATTGAAGGCTGCCTGTCCTTCTGTTAACTTTGGTTTCCTCAAAAGGATGAAATGGTGGGGCGGGGGGTATCATTTTTTTTATATGCCTGCATATAATTTGACTTGTTGCCTCAGGTGTATAATATTCTACTTTTATAATTAGGATCGTCAGTAAAGGAAAAGAAAGGACAAGAAAAGAAAAGGGAAGAAAATACTACAAAGGAAAAGAAAGTTCTATGTATCTTGCCATAGTAACCTGCCCAGAGAGACACCATAACTATTTGTTGAACAAATTAGTTCTCTAATTGCCCATCTTGGCTTCCACCCTCTGGGCTCACCTCTGTTCTCTCCTTTCTGGTCATTTTGCTCAAACAAGGTGGAACCATTAGCATCACTACGACTTAAGTTTATTCTGCTTACTCTGGCCCCACAAGATCATGTATACATCCAAACCCACAGATTATTGGTAATTTCTTTTCTCCTTCATTTCCAAAGCAGGGAAGAACTAAAACCCACAGATAACAGGAAATGTTCCTTTCTGGCTGAGAATCCCCAAATGCAAGGCACAGCAGGGCCTCAGGCTCTTCACACCAGCTCCTGGCCTGCTGCAGAACAGACTCCCCTGATGGTTTGAGGCCAAGGGTTGAGTTTTTCCTTCAACGTGGGATCTTGAAGAGCTTCCCAGCTACCCAAAGCCCCAATTTCCTCCACCGCACACAGAATCAGCTGAGTCAGTACTAGCCCAGGCACAATGATGAAGGGGTTGAGTTTGTCTTTGGTTCTAGGCCTGTCTCTCTCAAGCCCTGTGGCCCCTCCTGAACTATCCTGGACACTTCATCTGCCTGAGCCTGTTTCTTCTTCTCTGCCCAGCAACCCGGGGATAGCTCCTCTTCTGTTCCTTTGAAGCTTGCAGAGAAAAGTGGGCTGTGAGAAGCTAGGCCCCGGAGTCAGGCAGGCCCCTGAGCCATGCAAATTTGCACAAATGCCTGGATCTCCCCCAAAGGCAGAGAGGGTGGGGAGCTTCAGAGACCAACAGGGTAAGTTGCCAGAGCATGCTGGACACACCATGGCCTCTCGCCCTTCTGCGAAATGAGCATGAGGATGACTGCTCACAGGGGAGCATGGAGAGCCAATGACCTGGCTCATGGCGCAGTGGCTGCCCGCGTCAGCTCTTCACAGTATTTCATTCCACCAGGCCTTGCTCCCTGATAATTCCTCCACCTTCTCTGCTCATGCCTCAAGCTAAACCTGAGGTCTGGCTTAATAGGAGAATCAGGTAACAGCTGTGCTTTCTTGCCCAGATCCCCTTCTGCGACATGACTCTTGCCTTTCTTATTATCTAACCTTTTAGACGCTGCAACAGAGAGAGAGAAGCAAATACTTGTGGATTTGTGGAGACTGTCAGGCACAAGATATCAGACACACAGGAGTCTCCAGCTCTGCCTACAGAGGAATCTCTCATCACCTCCCCATAATCTGATCTTTGTCTCTTTTATGAAAAATGAATGGTACCTTACCCAGTCTTTTCACCAAGTCCATTAAAAGGGAGCTGCATCTTAAAATCTGTCCCCCTGAGCATGGGCCTTCTTCAGTCAGACGTCACATAAGCCATGTCTGGCATGTTAGATTCTGCTTGTGAAGAAAGGAACTAAGATGAGAGAAAAAGAAACGAAGAACAGAATGTCCCCAGGGAAACTCAAATCTAGCAAAATACAAGACGGGGAATATGTCACGGTGCTCCCTAGGTGCTTAATAGGCAACGTGATTTGTGACTATTTCTGTTGGGTCTGAGGTTCCCAGGCTGAAAGCTTGAGTTCATTCTTCCTCCTTAGAGGAGTCTCTGCTGTCTCAGCCACCTATGAATGGAGCTCCTGGGAGGATGAGAACAGAGGGGAGGAAGAGTAGGGTAAGGTCAGCATCATGCTTTCCACGGCTTCCTTCTGAGTCAGGGCTGGCTTCCTCCAAGCTGAATCTATTGAGCATGCATTCTTTGCCAGATGCTCAGCTCTTTAAAGGTATTAACTCATCCAATCTTAATAGCAAGCCCTTGAGAAAGACACTGTGACTATCTCCATTGCAGATGTGAAGAACGCAGGGCTTGGCAAGGTCATGAGACTAATCCACAGTCACACAGCCAGGCAGTGACAGGCTGGAGCCTGGGGTCAGGCTCCCACTCTCAACACTCACCACAATGCCTCTTCTGCTGTCAGCCACTGTGGGACCTTGGAGAACTCACTTCCTGGCTCTGGGTCTCACTTTCCCTCTCCATAGCATGAAAGGGTGAATGAAATATTCTCTACATTTCCTTCTTCCTTCGCTTCTTTATAGTTCCTTCAGCTCTTTTCTTTTCCATTGCAAAAAGAGATTAAATAAAGCCCTATTTTCAATTCCCAGGAGAGTTAACTGAAATTCCACTCTCAAAATTAAATACATAAACATTCATTGGCATTCTCAGACTACCACAAAATCAGAACTTTTCCTACAAGTTGTCAACCCACTCCACCCATCCATTTCCCCCTGCCCCTGGTGTTTGGTGGAGACCAAAGCTGTATAATGTTACAGAGAGAAAAAGCCTCTTCCTTTCTTTTGTAACTCCCAGCAGGCTATACCCAAATCCGTGATCTCTGGAATACTTTCCATGGATACTCCTTTTCCATATTTTTTACCCCCAACATCCCACTTTTCTGATGGCAACAGACAGACTTGGGCAGAACACTGAGTCATATTTATAAAAATAATACTCATTTCCCTTCTTACATCCCAAATGAAGGAGGAAGGAACTAACTTCATTTAGGCATGGAAAATAAAATTGAACATAACATATACTGGTTCCAAAGCCCCAAACCAGTACCTCACATTCTGTTGTGGTTGCATGGAGGTAGAGGGAAAGGAGAGGGAATGTTATTTTAAGATTCTGTAAAGCATTTAAGGAAAGGGCAGATATAAATCCAGACCCTCGAGTTTGTACAGAAGACACCCAATTCCTTTATTCAGTGGAATAGTAGGATAATATTAGAATCTCTGCTTTAATAAGCAGCTATTTTTCAAAAAGCTACTTTATTATAGAGAGGGACTCTCATGTCATTTGTGGGTAACTCTCAGGAAGAATATGGGGAGGAATCTGCAGCCAACGTACACAGCCTCAAATGTTACTTTAAATTCAGTTTTAAAAGGGGGATTTAGCAGCCATGATTAAAGTCCCTTGTCTCTGAATCTGCAAACACAAAAATATGCTGAAGAGGAATTTAGACATTTATTATAGGCCTTAGGTCTTTTAAAGACGTATGTGTCTAGTTTTTCCCTCCCAAAATATATAGCACTGGCTTTAACAAGCAGAGGCTGAAGATATCCTGAGAGCAGAAAGTTCCTCTATTGGGAAGGATGGAGGGAAATGAGTCAAAAAATAAAATTCTTAGGGCTTCTGTTTTTTCATTCTTTGGCACAATTTTAAGTATTGCCCTGATTCTAAATTGCTTAAATAAAAAGAACATATTATCAAGTTACCTTCTTATTGAGCAAGAAGCTGAAAGTTAACATGGTTTCAAAATTGCTTCCTTCAGTGACTCAGAGATATCAAGGATCCAAGTTTTTTTTTCCGTTTTTCTGCTTTACTGTCCACAATCTATCAACATTATCCTCAGGCTCATCCCTCTCATGGTCACAAATTGGCTGCTGAAGTTCCAGACGTCACATGCAGATGTCACAAATTCCAGAAAAAGAAAGGCTTTCTCTTTCTATGTATCTTTTTTAAAAAGCAAGAAAACTTTGTTTTCCAGCAGTCCCTAACATACTTCCTTCCTGACTCATAGGCCAGAGGTTGATCACATTTCTATTACATGGAACCACCATGACCAACTTAGGCCAATTAAGAACCTCCTCTTAAAGCATATGATCTTGCAATGGGGCTGGATAGCAACAATCACTCATTTATCCAGGCATTTGAGGGTTAGAAAGGAAAGAATGCATATTATCAAGATAAACAATAGAGTCTGCTATACTCCATAATGGAAGACTTTCCTTTACATTATTCCACACATTCAGAGAGCTCCGGGGGGAAAATTTAATCTCTAGGTCCAATGCATGTTCAAGAATATGTGCTGAACAAAAGAATGAATCAAAAAATTACTCCTTTTCAATTTTTTCCTGCACTGTATTTTTTTGGCCAGAGATACATTAAAATTTCTATGCTGATTAGTTTTTTAAAAACCACAAGGCAAAGAAAAATTAAGCAACTAGATGGACTCCAAGTTTCTACTAGAAGAAAGACTCCATGTAGGCAGAGTTCATATTCATCTCCTGCACTGCTATATCTTCTGTAACTGGGCACACATCTGGCACAGGCAAGTGCTCAATATATGTTTTGCTTTCTTTTTTAATGAATGAGTGAACATAAACGCTCCTATTTCCCTCTTAAGTCAACTGCAATAAGTATGATCCACAGCACAGGACAAAGAGAAAATTAGGAAAGTAGAAACATTTTCTTCTGGAGGATCTCAATTTTCTTTTCTAAAAAGTGCTTTCCGTAGCCCAAACGTTTCCAGCACCTTCTCTATCCTCCATCTTTCCTCAATCCACCCAACACCCCTGCTGAATATAATGAGCAGATTTACAGAAAAGTGACACTGACAAAAGAAACCTGAATGTCATCATCTGCTTCTAGTTATAATGGAGTAAATCCCACTAGAACTACCCTTTGTTATAGGTTGAATTGTATCGCTTAAAAAGACACTGAAATCCTCACCCCCAGACCCTGTGACTGTGACCTTATTGGAAATAGAGTCTTAACAGATGGTCAAGTTAAGGTAAGGTGTAGGTCCTACTCTAATATGCTTTTTTTTTCTTACCAAAAGGGGAAATTTGTACACAGAGACATGCATAGAGAGGAGACGATGTGAAGGCGTGGAGACATTTTCATCTACAAGCCAAGGAATACCTGAGCTACCAGAACCCAGGAAAGAGGCAAGAAGCAGTTTGTCTCACAGCTCTTAAAAGCAAATAACCCTGCCAACACCTTAAGTTTGGACTTCCAGCCTCCATAACTGTGAGACAATAAACTTCTGTTGTTTAAGCAGCCCAGTTTGTGGTACCTTGTTATGGCAGGCCTAGTAAATTAATAAACCCTCGTACTGAAAACAACCATAAAATGGCCAGAATATGTGAGGAAACTGTCTTTAGGATCTGGACAACATGCAGTACAGGGCTGTGATTCTTGAGAGGAAAGGGAATGTATGAGCTAAATGAAAGTTAAAAGAATTTGTCTGCAATAAAAGAAATATAAAAAGAGGTCCTTCTTGTGAATATATGTCAAAGGTGGCAAAAAGAATAGGAACAAAATACATGTAATTTTGCAATAGATGTGATCCACAGTAAGACTTTGATATTTTATGAGAGGTGGTACAACATCAATTCTAGTCACTCTGTGATAAGTTAAGTGTCATATTTTAATCCTTACGAGAACCATTTAAAAAATACAAAGAAAGATAGCTAAAAAGTCAACAGAGGACAGAAAAGGAATACTAAAAATTATTTAATGAACTCAAAAGAAGGAATAGGAATGAAAGGAAAAATGGAGGAACAAAAAAAATGACAGAAGAAATAGTAAATAAATACCAAAATGGTAGAACCCAGTATTATATCAATAATTATATTAAATGATAAATTACATTTATAAGGATAAATAATTGAATTATGTTTAATTAGATTATGATTTACTTCAATTAAAAGGAAAGATTGCCTGGTTAGAAAAGCAAAAGATCCACTTTATTACTTTTGAAATTTTTAATTTTTAATTTTAATTTCTGTATGTACATAGTGGGCATATATATTTATGGGTGACATCAGATACTTTGGCACAGGCATGTAATGTGTAATAGTCACAGTATGGAAAATTGGGTGCCTATCTCCTCAAGCATTTACAGTTTGTGTTACAAACAACCCAGTTACAGGCTTTTAGTTATTTTAAATAGTACAATTAAATTGTACTTATTCATTCTTTCCAAGTATTTTTCTTGTAACCCAACCATCCCCCTCCTCAACCCTCCCCACTCACTACCTTTCCCAGCCTCTGGTAACCATCCCTCTATTCTCTTTAAAGAGATTTACTTTAAATATAAAGGCAGAGATATGTTGAAAGCAAAATGATGGAGGAAATATTATGCAAAGAATAAAAAAGCAATAGTACAGCTATATTAATACCAGAGAATATATACTTTAACATGGAAGAGTTGCTAAAGATAAAGAGGCAATTTTTCAATTTAAAAATGATAAAAGAGTCAGTTCTCCAGAAAGGTAAAACAATCCTAAATGTATGTGCACCCAATAACGGAGCTTTAAAATACAAGAAGCAAAAGTGACAGAATTAAAGGTACAAACAGATACGTTCATTATTCAAATTCAAGATTTTTAACAATTCCCTCTCGTTAATTGATTGATCAATGTATAAAATCAGCATGGATATAGAAGACATAAACCATGCTATCAACCAACATGACATTAATTGAAGCATATAAACATGCTACCCAAGAAAAATAGAAAACATTATTTTCTAGTGCAGATGAAACATTAACCAAAGTAGACCAAATATTGGGTAGTAAGTATCAGTTAATTTTAAAGGATTTAAATTTTATAGTATATATTCTCTGGGCACAGTATAATTAAATTAGAAATCATATTATATCTATAAATTCCCAAGTATCATGGAAATTAAACAACATATTTCTAAATAATGAAGGAATAAAAGACAAATAACAAGGATAAGTAAAATACTTTGAGTTGATCAATATTAAACATATAATATACAAAAATTTATTAAACTCTAAAGCAATGCTTAGCAGGAAGTTTTTTACCATTAAATGCTTACATTAGAAAGAAGAGAGTTTTATAATCAATGATTTAACTTTTTACCCTAAGAAGCTGAAAAAAGTCAACCTCAATTAAAAAGAAGAAATGAAACTTTTTTGAAAAGATTAATTAAACTGGTTTACCTTTAGCCATACTAATCCAGAGAGAGAGAGAGAAATAACAAGTTACTAGTATCAGAAATGCAAGAGAAGAGATCACTAAAAATCCTAGACATTTAAAGGGTAATAGGGGAATCTTATGAAAAACTTAGGCCAACATGTTCAAAAATCTAGAAAAAAATGAATGAATTCATTGAAAAACACAATTTACCAAAACATAAAATGAATTAGAAGCATTAGTATCAATGTGTTATGAAATCGCATCAACATGATGTCTGTGAGATCTATTCATTTATCAGTAGTTTGTTCCTTTTTCATTGATGAGTATTATTCCATTGTATTAATATCCAGTACTATATTTATCTAATTTCCTACTAAAAAACATTTGCATTTTTCCCACTTTGGACCTATTAATGTTTTTTAACACTTCTGTGTACCTTTTTGTACCAGTATTTTCATGACCATATGATTTCTTTTCACTTGGATAAATACCAAAGAGTGATATTGATGGATCATAGAGCAAGTTTATGTTTAACTTTATAAGAAAGTGCCAGAAAGTTTTCTAAAAAGGTAAGACACAAGCAACATATGAAAGACCCAGTGACAACACCAAACTCTGTAAAGACTGGAACGTTCATATATTGCTTGTGTCTTACCTTTTTGGAAAACTTTCTGGTACTTTCTTATAAAGTTAAACATAAACTTGCTCTATGATCCATCATTATCACTCTTCGGTGTTTATCCAAGTGAAAAGAAATCATATGGTCATGAAAATACTGGTACAAAAAGGTACACAGAAGTGTTAAAAAACATTAATAGGTCCAAACTAGGAAAAATGCAAATGTCTTTTAGTAGGAAATTAGATAAATATAGTACTGGATATTAATACAATGGAATAACACTCAGCAATGAAAAAAGAACAAACTACTGATAAATGAATTGATCTCGCAGACATCATGTTGATGAAAAGAAGCAAAATACCATATGCAATTCCATTTTCCTGAAATTCAAGGGCGGACAAAACTAAATCTATGAAGATTTCCCTTAGTGAGGGTAGGGGACTAGCCAAAGAGAAGTATGAGCAGGTATGTGCTGGTCAACTGGCTTTCTGAAGAAAAAAAGTCCTGATTTGTTGTAGTGTTTTCTGATATCCCAGCATGACAGTTTTTAAGCACCAATATGACATCACTGAATGCAAATTTGGGAGGAGAGTAGCAGAATTGGCTTGGTAGAAATTGGTTCTAGCACATCATTGCCCCAGGGGACTTTTCTGGGGTGATGAAAATATTCTGTACCTTGGCTGGGGTGGTAGTTTCATTGGTATACACATTTGTCAAAACTCGTTGCACTGAATAATTACAGGTTGCTTATTTCACTGTATATAAATTTTGTCTCAGTAAGAAAGAAAAGACTTAAGGTGCTTTCCCCAGAGTATGGGCATTTAAGAGAGTAAAACATCCGCAAACCAATGAAGTATCCTTCTCTGTAAAATGGCAGGCATAAGAGTGGTGATGCAGGGAGGTGATGAAATTAGAATGTATGGGTTGGGTTGGCAGCAGAGGTGGCAGCTTCCACTTGGTGCCTGTTTTGTTTGTACCTCCCTGCTGCTCTCCCGATAGTTGGCCTGATTATGTACATAAAACAACCCATCCTAAAAATGAAGTCTGCCCCATCTGCCTGCTGGAGAAACAGTCTGACTTGAAGCCTGAGCTTTTCCAGGCAGGCCCATAATTGGAGGCCATTATCCTGGGACCAATTCCTCCTTCTAGTATTACTCTTATTGCCTCTTCTTTCTGTTCTCTGGGGTTTTTTAAATTACTTTTTCTATCTAGGCATTTTTGTCTTAGTCTCTGACTTTCAGGAGCGTCAAGTTAGGTGTTTAGCCAAATTAATTTATTCATTCTTAAAACTTTTGCTAAATGTCAACTTTGCTTTTGAACTGCTGTATGAGGTCATGTGCAGCTAGTTAATGTAAACCCTTTGAAGACAGTGTTAGTGACTGCAAGAAACTAAGTGCTTATAGCAAGCAATGAGATACTCATCCTGCACCAGATGATTTGGGAACAGAACCTAAATCCTGCTTCTGTACTGTGAGAGGCTGACTCCTCCCAAACAAATCTCTCCTGTAGACTCCACCAGCTGTGGCATAGATATCAGCCTCCTACTCCTTATTAAGGGATTTGTTGCTGAGCATTATTTGGTATTTTACTTCATTTTATTTTGGGTCAGAGGCTCCAAAGCCTTTCATCTTTTTTTCTTTTATCTGTAAAACCCCCATTATCTTTCCATATAGATCTGTCATTGATATGGGTCTTTAAATACACATGGCTTTGTTTATGTAGACATACAATATGTGCACTCATTGCTATCTGTGTTTGTGAACATGAAGTTTATATTTGGAGAAAACTTTTGAAAGCCAGATTTGCTACAGTGTAGAGGCAGCTGGTGGTGGGGAGAAAGAGTAATGAGTTACCATTATACCAAAGCCTGGGTTAACCATGTATACTTTGAATGGCAACTGTTCCCTCTGGACAAAAAGTTGAAGATGCAGGAAAGAAAAAGGGGAGGTCTGCGTGTGTGTGTGTGTGTGTGTGTGTGAGAGAGAGAGAGAGAGAGAGAGAGATGGGGAGAGGGGTAGAGGGCATATACCCATTCCGTCCCTCTTTTGTTTAGCTTTTTCTACCAGTAGGGACATGTTTAAAATCAGAAGTCTCAGTGGAGGGACCTCACGGCATAGCTCTGCCAGACAGTTGTCTGCTGGCACCTTCAAACTTAGCTGCCTGAGAGAGCCACTTGCACCTAAATGAAGTCTGAAGACTAAGGGGGAAAAAAGAGAATAATTAAAATAAATTAGAAGGTGCGTGGGGGGGTGGGAGATCATGTCTGGTCCTGCTGCTCAGCCTGAGGCTCTAAGGCTTGAATGGAGAGGGAGAGGTAGAATTATTCTAAGCTGGCTGCCTTTTCCAAATCATGTCACCAACAGCAGTGACACTGTCACGTCTCTCCAGAGCCACACTAGTGTCAGTGTAGCCTGCGGCCCTTGAACCTGATAGCTTAGTGGGTTAGTAGCAACAGCTGCCAACCTGCACGTATTTTAAATAGTTCTACATATTTTTCTCAGGCTTTTCTATTTTCCAAGATTTTTTATTTATTTTTTATTAAGTAGATACGTGGTTCTCAACTGGGAGTAATTTTGCCTCCCATGGAGCAACTGGCAAAGTCTGAAGATGTTTTTGTTTGTTGCAATCAGGGGTGAGGGTAGGTGTGTGCTATTGGCATACTGCCATCTGGTGTAAGATTGACACACAAAATACAGGATACTCAGTTTTATTTAAATTCAGATAGACAAAGAATACTGTTTTTTTAGTATTAGAAGGTCCCAAATATTATAGAGATTGTACTTATACTAAAAAAGTATTCATTGTTTTACTGAAATTCAATTACAACTGGGGTTCCTATGTTTTTGTTTGTTTGGTTGGTTGGTTGTTTTTTTTGTTTGTTTGAGACAGAGTCTTGCTCTGTTGCCCAGGCTGGAATGCAGTGACACAATCTTGGCTCACTGCAATCTCCATCTCCTGGATTCAAGCAATTCTCCTGCCTCAGCCTCTCTAGTAGTTGAGACTACAGGCATGCGCCACCACGCCTGTTCGTTTTTGTATTTTTAGTAGAGGTGGGGTTTTACCATGTTGGCCATGCTGTTCTCGAACTCCTGACCTCAAACGATCCACCCACCTCACCTCCCAAAGTGCTGAAATTACAGGCATGAGCCACTGTGCCTGGCCTGGGCTTCCTATGTTTCTATTTGCTGCATGACGCTAAACATTCTACAATGCACAGAATAGCTGCCCACTCAACCCCAACAAAGTATTATTCAGCCAAAAATATCAAGAATATTGAGAGCTGATGAACTACTTCAGTAGGTGATAGTAACGGCATAGTTCAGATGTTGGAGAGTAGATGATTTTTAATTCTGAACATACATACTGAATATGTATGACACATGCCAAATGAATATACATCTCTTATTAATACAGAGTCATTTACATATATATGTGTGTGTGTGTGTGTGTGTGTGTGTGTGTATGTGTGTATAAATATTTTCAACCCTAACTTGAGATCTTTTAGAAGGAGTGTAGTGAGCCTATTCTTGCTCATCTCTCTACAGAATGAGCTGGGAGGCTTTTGTAGTAGGCTGAAAAATGGTTCTCAGAAATGTTATATCCTTATTCCTAGAATGTGTAAATGTCATCTTATTTGGAGAAGAAGATTTTGTCCATGTGATTAAGGACCTTGAACTGAGGAGATTAGTTTGGATTATCTGGTGGATCCTAAATGCTATCACTAGTGTCCTTATAAGAGAAGGCAGAGAGATTTGACACACACAGAGGAGAAGATGTGATGGTAGCAGAGAGAGATATAGGGATGCTGGTCTTAGTGTTGGAGTGATGCAGCCACAAGCCGAGGAATGCCAGCAGCCACCAAACACTGCAATTGGCAAGGAATGGAGCCTCCCGTAGAGCCCCTGGAGGGAATGCAGCCCTGATGACACGTTGATTTTAGCTCAGTGAAGCTGACTGTGAACTTCTGGCTTCCAGAATTGTGAGAGAATTAATTTCTGTTGTTTTAAGCCACCAAGTTCATGGTAATTTGTTACAGCGGCCACAGGAAATCAATACAGTGTTCCTCAGAGAAACAAATTCAGGCAACAGACTTTTCAGGAGAGTGTGTACCAGAGATGGAACAAACGTGACCTCCTAAGGCTCCAAGCGTGGGAATCTCAGGGACAGCGTGGATTTTGCTGGCAATTCACCTTCATGTCTTGTTGCTGGACATTTCTAGTGATGGGTTTTGAGCTTGCTCATGATCTGTAGTTGAAAAATAAGCAACCCTGTTGATCTGTCTATGATTTTAATAGGAAACACATGTGTGTGTCCAGGCACTGTGAAGCCCATGTCTAGAACTTTGGAAGAAAGTTGCCTAAATTGAGGATTAGGCATGCCTGCCTCTCAGTAACTGAGAGTCAACTCAGCTGTAGCTGGTTCTCGGGGGAGAGAAGACTATCATGTGGTCCCATTAGGGCTTAGGCCATGGGATTGGGAAAAATGAATTTTGGATTCAGAGGGGAAAATATCCTATTTCATGTAGTATGTGTGTTTTATGGAAGGCTAGTCATTTGGAGTCCTTTGAAAACACATTGTGAAGATATTGAGTCCCATGGGATTGTTGTACATTTCTCTGAAAGTTCCTGGACATTTGGCTGTGCTCTCAGGATGGGTGGCCAACAGCAGGAAAAGTACAAATTTCCAAATAAAAAGGAGGAAAGCATGTGAAAATACCAAGAGTGATAAGATGTTCTTATCTGTTGAGTAACTAGAAAACATCCCATGATTATTACAGGGGAACAAATAGAGACTCCATGTTTATTCTGGGTCTGCACCTCTGGACAACTTCCCAACTCTTCTCTTGCCTGTCTCAGTCAAATCCGAGACTCAGATGTTTTCCAAAACAACCCATGGAAATGAGATTAATGGTCATTACTAACTTGGTACTGGGAGATCTGCAGTCATCTCTCTGTCACAGTCGTTTCTGGAGAGAGATGCCAAGTTGCCCACTTTCCTAGAATGTCACAGAGAAGACAATGATGGTGGTGGTGGTGGGAGGCGGTAGTGTGTGCAGATGTGGAGTGGCTAAGGCTTAGACAGCTGGACCCTGCTGGGCTTGAATATTCCTCAAACAACATAAAAACAGCCAGAGTCCAGTGGGTGCTTAGCCTTACCTCCGAGGGATAGGATGCTCAGAGAGAAGGCCTGCTCCAGATAGTCTTTTGAAATTACTCATTGCTGTTGACCAGAAAACCCAGGCTCTTGGGGTCAAGTTCAAGAGTCTTGGGAGAGTCTTTCATTCCTGGTTTGAAATCTATACTCTGCCTTCTGCAAGCTTTGCAATGTTGGGACTCCCTCACTAACTCCCTGAATCTCAGTTTTCTTAAATGTAAAGTTGGAAGAAAAATACTTTACAGCATTGGGAAGATTGTGTGAGAAAAACATATTTAACGTGCTTAGCACAGGTCCTGGTATATGGCGAGTGCTCAAGAAATAGTAGCTATTGTTGGATGCTTCATTCAGGGCACTGGGGAGTGATCATGGAGGAGGTGGGTGGGGATCACCATGTTTTCCCATGTACTAAAGTATGATATAAAGAAACTTTCCATATATATAATACTATTTCTTAATAATAGATACCACTAGTTTTTCCAAATTGATCTGACAATATGGTACACATTATCATGCTAAGCAGCTGTCCCTTGCTTCATTTATAGGGCCCCACCTGTCACAAAGAATGCAAAACATGCTCTACAATTACATGGGATCATGTCCTCAGTGTATGTGTAGCGGGTGGGGGGTATGTGTTTAAAATATCCGGACCCTACCATCTTATGTTAAAGTTAGATAACACTTTAATCCCAGATCCTTTACTTGACATGCCTTCAGCTTGAGTATAACAGAACGGTGAGCCAGGCACAGGGTGCAGATGAAAACAGTGATCGTATTTCATTCTCTTTTCAGCTTTCCATCATTCACTCCCATGGTGGTCTTTTTATTCTGACATTCTAAACCAGGATATGTTCCTCTGGCGGGACCACTCGCTAAGGAGGTTTTTGAGGTTTGTGTCTCATCTCTTACATGTATGGCTGCAATCAGTTATTTCTCCTAGCTTGGGCTCCTTCTAATTCACTCTGGCCCACCGCTTTGTGTCCAGAAGGAGAGATAAATAAATCAGGTCTGCCAGCTCTCCTCCTTTAGTGATTCCCACCGCCCTAGAGCACGGTTTCTCAACCTCAGAATCATTTGCATTCAGGGCTAGCAGGGTCTCTGTTGTGCAGATGCTGTCTCCTGCTTTGGGGGTTGTTAAGGAGTGTCCCTGGCCTCCACCCATTTGATGCCTGTAGCAACTCTAATTTGTGACAACCAAAAATGTCCCTAGACACTGCTAAATGTCCCCTGGAGGGCAAAAACACCCCTGGTTAAGCTTTCATCTTCTTAGCTGGTTTACAGGGCCCCACTGCTTCAATCCACACTCATGGGTTTCTCTCCACCCCTTTGCTCTGTGAGGCAGGCAAGTAAAAATTACTTCAGGTAGCTGTGCATGGCTCTTTTACTCTCCGTTCTGTCTGGCTGGAGTATCATATCGCTCCTTCCAATCTGCTGAACTCTCAGCTGGGTTGACTATTTAGTTGGACTATTTAGTCTGGAGAAGAATTGTGCGTTAGGGCTTTCATATTTTTCCTGCCGTCGCACACACTTACTTTACTATAATTACCTGTCTAATTTTGTGCCGCATGCTCCCTTTTCAGTGCCCCCTCACCAGTGTGGAAGCACTAGGCGAGCAGGGACCCTATCTCTCATGCTCATTTCTATATCCAAGTAACTAGCACAATGCCTGACATAGCACTGATGGTCAATACATATTTAATGCACTACTTGAAAAATGACCCTCTAAAGGAAAGGAATTTTTCCTTTGGAGGCTTTTAATTTGCAGAGACCAGAAGTAGTCCTCACTGATCTGTTTTGTCCATACATTAGAGGGGCTTAATTATAGGATGGATAGACTGGATTTTGAGGTTGATTTCATCAATCCCCCTGACTAATGCAAGTTGATGCTTGAGCATTCTGGGCAGACAATTGTCATTAGCTCTTAACACATGACCATCAGAAAGTTTTTTAAAGGGGGCCTGGAGCCAGTGAGCCCCAGGTTTGGCCTCTAGCCTCCTAGGAGGATCAAAGCCAGTATACTATGGAGTAGGTTGACAATGTACCTCAGTGCAAAAATAGCTAATAAAAGAGCTTAGAGTATGAAAAGCTGCTGACAAAGATCAGGACTATTTAGTCTGGAGAAGATTGTGAATCAATCTGATAGTGGTGCTTTAAACTACCTGTAGCCTGGGGTCTTGCAAACAATTCAGATGGATGGACTATTTGAGGAGAATGGACAGGCCCAAGCTGTAGTCTACTGAGTAGAGATTGCTTGTTAAAGGAATTTAAGTAGGCACTTTCTACGGTGAAATTTTAACTGAGCTTTTGGAACAAGTCTGAGAGTAAAAAGTAAAACAAACTTTGCTTAGGGACTATCTCTAAATTTTCTGACAATAGGCTATTTACCATGGATTTAAGTTTAGGAATTAAATGAGACATTTCAGGCACTCTGGTTTCCCTCTTGGACCCAGAGAAGATGGTATTCAAATTAATGCAGATGTTTAGTGCTTTTTCAAAACACACACACATACATACACGCACACTCCCCTGCCTTTGCACACAGCTTTACACATTAGTTCATGCTATTCTCCAGCATATACAATACTCCCTTTTTTTAGGTTCATTTCACAATTGTATCTTTTACTGTTATTTATATATCTGGTTCCCTTTATCTTTGTTTAGAAGAATTACAGAATATTGAAAGATAATTCAGAAATCTTAGCTAAATCTCTTTCTTGTGTAGAAGATGAAGCTGAGGCACAGAGAGAATAAACAACTTTTCCAAGTCTCGGAGAGATTTAGAATACATGGGTCCTAGAATCAGTTCTTCAGTCAACTTCGAACAACCTTCCCTACATAAGTTTAACAAAGGGACAGCATAGAGAATCAGAAGTTTCTAGAAGCTTAGATCAGAAAACAATTGGTGGAACATTTAGGACTTCTCAGGTACAAGCACTCTTTCTCAAGCAAGGTTTCATGCAAAAATTTAATGCTACAGAAAATGATTTAGTGATGTTCTCAGTTCTCCCAAGGGTGGTATATATCTGGTGCCATTCCATATGCATAGAAGAGAAGTTAATTAATTACTTACAATGAATGTCTTAGGAATTGGGGGTTCACTCTCTAGCACAGGGGTTGGGAAACTTTTTCTGCAAATCTTTTCAGCTTTGTAGACCATATGGTCTCTGTTGCAACTACGAGACTTTGTCTTTGTAGCACAAAAGTAGCAGTAGACACGATGTAAATGAATAAGCATGGCTTTGCTTCAATAAACTTTACATACTAAAATAGGTGGTGACTAAATTTGGACTGCAGGCAGTAGTCCTCTTCCAGTGGAACCCTGATGAAGAGGGCTGGGTGCAAGCAACAGAAATATGCTCACATTAACTGAAGAAGAGAAGTGATTCAAGGGCTCATGGAACGACTCAGAAAGAAAAGGCCCTTGGATTCACTTACAGTTTTCTCACGGTGCCTCAACTAGGAAAAACTAGTAAGAGCTATTAGTAAGAGGGAGACCCATTTGCCTAATGGGGCCACATGTCCACCATCTGACAGATAGTCCCATCATGAGAACACAGCACGTAGGAGAGGTGACACCCCACGTGAAAACTGAGGAACTCTAGCAAGAACGGAAAATGGATGTGGAGTTAACAGAAAGCAATACATGCTCATTACAGATATTTTTCTGCATACAAAGAGATATGTTCTTTCTGAAGCCTGGTAACATAGCATTGTAGAAAGTGTTAGAAAACAAAACAGAAAAAACCCAAACACAATTGTAATTCCAACTACCCCAAATCCTGAAATCTCCAGCACAGGAAGTATGAAAGGGGGTCAGGGAAGAGTTGTGGGGAAGCTGTCCAAACTGCAAAGAGCCACACCCTGACTTTTCAATTTCCATGAAACAGTAGTAGAGCAGAAGCTCCACAGAAGAAGAAACTAGGTCTGCTTTGCTCACCCTTATAATGGCAGGACCCAGAGTGTGTCAGACACGCATCAGTCCATTCATTCAGTCATTGGTTCCCGCATTCATTCACTTAACATGTATGTGAGAGCCTTCTCTCTACCAGGCGTTTTGCTGAACTCTGGGAAATCCACTGGTGAGCAAAAACAGACGAAATCTTTGCCTTTGTGTAACTTAATATATAAGAGGTAAGATGAACTTTTATTCAAAACATTAAATTAATATAAAATTAAAATGTCATAAATGCTGTGCAGTAGCAGAAGAGGGATTCATTGTATGTGCAAGTAACAGGAGTTGTAGATCTGGTAAGAGGAGCTCAGGAAAGGATTTCCCAAGGAAATGATGGTTTTGCTGAGTCCAGAAGGAAGAGTAAGAGTTAAGGAGATGAGTGAGAGGAGTCATGGGAAAGCATATCCTCAGCAGAGGGGACAGCATATGCAAAGGCCGTGTCATAGGAGGGAGCATGGAGGAAAAAGAAGACGACATAAAATCAAGGGCTACGTGAGGCTGGAAAATGAGAAGGGCCAAAAATGTCTAAGCCCATGAACGGCCAGGTTGAAATTCTGCATTTTATCCTCAGAGTCTTGGGAAGCAGAGCAGATAGATGTAATTCAGATTTACAAGGCGAAGTTAGATCTACAATTGTAAAGGAGGAAATGGATTGGAGGGTTGCAGCCACGGATGCTGGATGAAGAGAAGGGTGAGCAAGCTATCAGCAAAGTCTTGATGAGAAGAGGTGGTAATGGAACTGAAGAGAAGTAGATGAATTTGAAAGATATGCAGAGGGTAAAAGATTTAATTGGCTGACAGATTGAATATAGAGAGCAAGAAAGAGAGAGGCGTAAATAATAACCCGTAGGATAATGTTGCCCAAAACTATGTGTTGAATCAATCAATGAATCTCTGCTTCTAAGTCTGAATACACAAACATCTCTTAAAATGTCTCCCTTTTTCAAATATGAACCTAGTGCTCACTAATCACTTTACCAACCTCCTGTCAAGACTTTCCTTGAGTAGATCATCTTCTGAGCAACTCTCGTAATTTCACCCCACTCCCTCCTCTGTATCCATGTAACACTTTGTTCACAAAACCATACCAATGTCTATAAAATGGGTGACTGGTTGTAGAAGGAAAGAGAGATTATGAGTACTTTGAGGGCCGACATGTTGGCTCACGCCTGTAATCCCAGCACTTTGAAAGTCTGAGGCAGGCAGATCACAAGGTCAGGAGTTCCAGACCAGCCTGACCAACATGGTGAAACCCCGTCTCTATTAAAAATACAAAAATTAGCTGGGTGTGGTGGTGTGTGCCTGTAATCCCAGCTACTCAGGAGGCTGAGGCAGGAGAATCGCTTGAACCTGGGAAGTGGAGGTTGCAGTGAGCCAAGATTATGCCACTGCACTCTAGCCTGGGCAACAGAGTGAGACTCCATCTCAAAAAAGAAAAATATAAAAAAGAGTACTCTGAGGGCGATGGCTTAGTCTTATTCCTCTATGCATCTTTACCATGGTAGTCGGCTTAGTCAGCTTTCCGTACCTGTGGGTCACGCATCTGCAGATTCAGCCAAACTTGGATAAAAAATATTTGGAAAAATAAAACTATAAAAAATAGCAATATAAATATATATTCAATACAAACTTTAAAATACAGTATAATAATTATTGGTATAGTATTTACATTGTATTAGGTATTATAAGCAATCTAGAGATGACTCAGTGTATACAAGAGGATGTATGTAAATTAGATGCAGATACAATGCCATTTTATATAAGAGATTTGAGCATCCGTCAATTTTGGTATTCAGTGGGGTCCTGAAACCAAAGTCTCATGCATATCAAGAGACAACTGTACTTGTTACATAAAAGGGGCCAGAAAAATTTGTTAAATTGTGTTGTTGAACTGTACCTTTCCTCTCAGAACTTCTAGCTGGGTTAGGTAAATAAAGCAAAAAGGCAAAAAAAAAAAAGGGGGGGAAATTAAACTAAGAAGCTGAGCATGATCACGGACTGAGGGGGCTGGCAGAGGATGTGTGTGAACCAGTTTTTCCTGGGGTTCAGAATTAGCTGAGAACACTCTGTGAGCGCCTGTCAAGTGTCACTTGAATAGGACCACCTTGGAAGTGCCTTATGGAACATTTGAATGGCCTTATACAGACCTTGGATTTGTTCTGAAGATTTCTTAGGGTTCACATTGTGAAGAAGAGCAGGGTAGCCTGAGGGACACCTTCAGCAAAGGCAGAGAGCCATGAGTAAGCACATGCAAGGCCAGATCTTGAGAATCTTGGCCTCCTGAGAGCTGGAAGGGGCTATATGGTGTGGTGGGAAGAACATCATGAGGCCTCTAGTGTCTTTAATCTTGACTTTGTCTCTCTTTTATCTGGGTGACCTACAGCAAGTTGATAAACTTCTCTCATCCCCCCCAGTTTTCCCATTTGTTAAATGGCGATAATAATAATATCTACATCTTTATAGTGTGCGTGAGTGTGTGTGTATGTGAATCAAATGAGAAAATGCACTTGAAAGTGTATATTTTAGAAACGAAAGCAGTGGTATATATTTCATTTTTCTGGGGCTCTCCCACAGACAACTACTGAGTCACAGTTTCTGGGAGTAGAGTCATGAAGCTACATTTCTTGAAAGTCCTGGGGTTATTCTGATATGTGCCAGTTTTGAAAACTATACCTCCAAGTGTTTAGAAAAAAAAAAAGAATTTGTAATACTGTTGTCAAGAAATTAAAAAAAAAAAGTGGTAGAAGCTCAGCCCTAAAAGATTTACAGTTGAAAGTGGTAAGATGAGGATTACCTTTACCCCTTTCCTTTCTCTCCCTTTAGATACTCAGTGGAAGCTCCGGGGTAAAGACCTCATCATTTCATGCTTATCAGTTGGAATCCTGGCTTACTGTCTCTCTCTGCCCACCCATTTATCACTCTGTTGCAGATCTGGATTCTCAGGAAACAGACCAAGGTGGTGAGGAAGGAGATTACTGTGGCACATGCTCAGGATCAACATGTGTGGGAAGTGAAGGATTCAGCGTGGGGCAGAGGAGGAAGTTGAGCCACTGTGCAGTCACAGCAGAGGGCTCAGCTGACCCCATGTGGAGCTCTGATCAGGGCAGGGGCTGGGGGAATCCTTCCAGATGTGCCCCACCTTGATGCAAGGGTACCAGGCCCTGGGAAGGTGGCCTGGCCTCAAACAATGAATTATCAGAGGTCAGCTGGTTGCTCTCAGGGACTAACAACTCCTTTTCATCATTCAGGACCCTCTGTAGTTCCTTCATTGTTCACCAGATATGTTAACATTCAAAATTCCGGACTAGGTACATCTGGAGTATTCTACTAGGCTGATTTTCCACTGCTTCCTTATATGTTCCTTTTGTTCCAGCCAAACTGAGTGGCTGCCCTTTTCCTATGACTGACCTACACTTTCCCCTGCAACTTAGATCAGTTAAGCCCTCACTCCCTTTCTCATTAATTTCTCACCATCCTTTAAGGTACATGCAGTGAGTAATTTAAACATTTTTGACTGTTTACATCTTAACTTTGTCTTCTGATAAAAAAAAATGCTTCATTCTCAACTTCTCTTTCTTTTCTCTCTCTCTCTCTCACACACAAACACACACACACACACACATATTTTCCTGTTTTGTGCATAGAGTATTTTGGCCAGAGGTGCTAGCATATGACAAAGCTCTAGCCAATTGCTAAAACAGCAAAAGATGCATTTACTTAAAGACAAACACTTCCAAATTACTTGCTAAGTCAAACGCCTGTGAAAACAATCAAAAGGTTGCAGATACAAGACTTTAAGTCTTTTAACTTGATTTCCAGTAAGCTCACGTCTGGCCATTTTAAATAGATATCTAGTCCAAGTATGCTAAGTCACACTTTTTATGGCTTCAATAGTTCTTAAAAAAAAAAAAAAAAAAGGAAAATTACCAGATAATCAGACTTGGAGCAGGTAACTGAACCCACATTTATATATTACCCCAACTTGAAAATGTATGATTTTAAATAAGTCAACTTCCTCCTCTGGTCCTGGATTTCCCAATTTCTTTTCTTACCTTTTCTTTCTTTCTTTCTTTCTTTTGAGACAATCTTGCTCTGCTCTGCTGCCCAGTCTGGAGTGCACAGGTACAATCTCAGCTCACTGAAACCTCCGCCTCCCAGGTTCAAGCAATTCTCCTGCCTCAGCTTCCCAGGTAGCTGGAACTACAAGCATGTGCCACCATGCATAGCTAATTTTTGTACTTTTAATAGAGACAGAGTTTCATTATGTTGGCCAGGCTGGTCTCAAACTCTTAATCTCGTGATCCACCCACCTCGAAAGTGCTGAGATTATAGGCATGAGCCACTGTGCCTGGCCTGATTTCCCAGTTTCTAAGAGGAGGGGTTGATGACCATGAATCCATTTCAGTCCTAACAGACTATGACTATAAGGAAAGGAAAGAGGAAATAAAGCTTATCCGTCTCTGTCTTTCTCATTCTCCTGCCGTCTTGTTCTGCCGTCTAACTGACCATTTTCTAGTTCCTCAGATGAGCCATGTTCTCTTGCACCCAACCTCGATCACTTTTTCCAAGTTCATTTTCTCTCAGACTGACTGATTTCTATGAGATTCTATGGGTATCAGTTTGTGTGTCACTTTCCCTGAAAAACTTCTTCCCTTAACTCCTTGGCTTAGGTTGGAAGTCCACCCTAGGTGCTCTCACACTATTTTGTACTTTTATCAAAGCCTATGGATCATTTTATGTATTTTTCCATTTAAATGTCTGTGTCTTCCACTCCCCACCCCCAACCCCAGCACCAGGCCATAAACTTGGAAAAAGCAGGAACACATGACAGAAAATAAAAATTTGACACCTGAACTAATTCATTAATGGATGAACGAATGTAACATAAACCAATGAAGAAACAGTGAAGGACTGATGATCATTTGCTTCTGGTCCTAATTTAATTCAGATATTTTTTCATCTTTTTCCCACCGTGGGACAGATGTTCACATCTAACCCAAGAATTGTTGGTGAAAAGGGTCATTAACTACACAGGGGGAAAATGGTGCTAACTGCAGCTTTAACCTCCTTTGACTTTCCAAGAACTGCTTAAGTACATTCTGTTTTCGAAGATCAGACCCTGTACTGCTTCCAAAAGCCTGTCCCAGTCTGTCCAGCTCATCTCTGGCCCTGGTTGCAGGGGGGATATTGAGTCCTGCAGTTTCTGAGCCAATTCTAGTGGAAAAGCAGAGACTGGGGAGGCTGGAGGAAGCAGGATTTGATATTCTTGGCCTCTGGATGCTCCCTGATTATTATTTTTTAATATCCTGGGAACAGATTAAGATGAAGCAGATTAGGGAAAAGTCATGAGACATAAGCCATAACTGAGCTTCTCTCTGCTGCAAGCATTCCCTGGAGAAAGGAAGCTGGATGCATCCTTTAGTAAAACAGGATAGATCTTGAGTCTGCTGAGTGTGGGAGGAAACCAACCAAACGCAGTCCATGAATCAAAATTTCCTGCTTCTCACTCTGTCCCCAACACCTTGCCATCTCCTCTTACAGTGCATATATTAGTTCTGTTTACATACGTATTTCATATTTTCTGTTCCAGAATCAGGAAGGATTCTGCCTTTACCCATAGTTGGTCTACTGATAACTGTTGAAATCTCAAAACCAAGCTTTGAGCTTTTGGTAGTAGAGCTTGAAGTCCCAGCTGTGTCAGTTTCTTATATCGGACATGAGGGATGTCCCTGTCTTGGCCTCACATGTCTTAGGTGAGTGCAGAACCTGAACAGAGCGATGAAAGAGCTGGATGCTGCCTCTGACACAGAAGAGTGGGTTCTGCACTGACACAGAGTGGGTTCTCCGGTAAAGCTACTCCACTCAGTCATTGATATGGGTGACCAGGCAAGGCCCAGCGGCTTACGCCTATAATCTCAGCACTTTGGGAGGTTGAGATAGGTGGATCACGAGGTCAGGAGTTCAAGACCAGCCTGGCCAACATAGTGAAACCCCATCTCTACTAAAAAAACAAAAATTAGCCATGCGTGGTGGTGCTTGCCTGTAGTCCCAGCTACTTGGGAGGCTGAGGCATGAGAATTGCTTGAAATTGGGAGGTGGTGGTTGCAGTGAGCTGAGATTATACCAGTGCACTCCAGCCTGGGAAACAGAGCGAGACTGTTTCATCCACTCAGTCACTGACATGCGTGAGTGGGCACAGTATCAGTTTATGCCTGTTGTCTAGCATAACTACTAGGAGTGTACGTTTTTCTTTAAAAGTGTCCTATTTTGGATGATACATTTTATGGTCACCCTAGTTTCAGTTGAATGCAATTTGGAGTTGTTCCCTGGAAGGTTCCCCTGAGGCAGTGTCATCTATTGCAGACATACGTCCCCAAGGTGTGCAGTTATCTTTCTGTCTTCCTTCTATCCTCCTTTTCTTAAGCACAGGGACTCTTAAATTCCTTCTCTTCATTTGTACTGGGAGGAACACTTTTGAGATCAGAAAGAAGTGATAGAGAAACTGCCCCACCCTGCATCTATTAGCAGAGGCTAACTTATTTTTCCCTACAGTTCTTTCTACAGAAGTCATTTAGGTCCCAGAACTTTCCATAGTGCTCTGGGATAACAAATGAATGCATGGCCCAAGAAGGAAAAGCATGACAATTCTTGGAGAATTCAACATGGCATTTCACACATTGTAATTCATGCATGAATGGTTCATCAGAAACTGTTACAGGAAGAAATCCCCAAGTTTGAGAAACCTATGCCAGTCCAAAATCGTCAGCAAGACACAGAAAATGCCCTGAAAAATGCAAAGAGAAGACTTGGCTCACAGCACATAATAATGTTTCAGTTCATGATGGGCTGCATATATGATGGTGGCCTCATAAGATTATACAGGAGCTGAAAAGTTCCTAGTGCCTAGTGACATCATAGCAATGGTAATATTGTACTCATCATGACGTCATCATCATAATGTCACAGTGCAATACATTACATATTTGTGGTGATGCTGGTATAAACAAACCTACTATGCTGCCAATTATATAAAAGTCTAGCATACACAATTATGTATAGTACACAATCATTGATAATAATAATAAACAATGATGTCACTGGTTTATATATTTACTATGTTACTTTTTATCATGATTTTAGAGTGTGCTCTTTCTTCTTATTAAAAAGAATGTTGGCAGGGACCAGTGGCTCATGCCTGTAATCCCAGCACTTTGAGAGGCTGAGGTGGGCAGATCACCTGGGGTCAGGAGTTCGAGACCAACCTGGCCAACATGGTGAAACTCCGTCTCTACTAAAAATGCAAAAGTTAGCTAGGCATGGTAGCGGGTGCCTGTAATTTCAGCTACTTAGGAGACTGAGACAGGAGAATCGCTTGAAGCTGGGAGGCAGAGGTTGCAGTGAGCCGAGATGGTGCCACTGCACTCTGGCCTGGGCAACAAAGAGCGAAACCAAGTCTCAAAAACAAAAAAAAATATTAACTGTACAACAAGTTCAAATGGGTCCTTCAGGAAAACATGAAGTCCTTGTTATCATAGGAAATGACAGCTCCATGCATGTTATTGCTTTTGAAGATCTTCCTGTGGGTCAAGATGTAGAGGTGGAAGTGATTTTGACAATCCTGGTCTCCTGTAGGCCTAGGCTAATATGTGTATTTGTGTCTTCATTTTTAACAAAGAAGATCAAAAAGTAAAAAATAAATAAATAAATAAAAAAGCTTATAGAATAAGGATATAAAGAAAGAAAATACTTTTATTCTGTTGTACAATGTGTTTGTGTTTTAAGCTAAATGTTATTACAAGAATTAAAAAGTTTTTTAAAATTTTCTAAAGTGAAACATGTACAGCAAGCTAATTTATTATTGAAAACATAGTTTTTATAAGTGTAGTGTAGCTTAAGTATACACAGTGTTTGTAAAATCTACGGTGGTGCATGTAACGTCCTAGGCCTTCACATTCACTCAGTACTCACTCACTGCCTCACCCAGGACAACTTCCAGTTCTGGAAGCTCCATTCATGGCATGTAGGCATACCACTTTTTATCTTTGATACTGTATTTTTACTGTAACTTTTCTATATTTAGATTTGCTTAGAGACACAAATACCATCGTGTTATAATTCTCTAGTTTTCAGTACAGTAACATCCTGTGCATGTGTGTAGCCCAGGAGCAATAGGCTATACCATATAGCCCTAGTGTGTCTTTGGCTACACCATCTAGGTTTATGTTTGTACACTCTATGAAGTTTGCACAATGACAAATCGCCTAACGACACATTTCTCAAACCAGGTCCCTGTCATTAAGCAATGCATGACTGTATCTCTGTCTGCTAGATGACTTCAGCCTGCTACAGAGGAACGTGGGTATGTTTTTACTATTCGGTTAAAGCCAAGGAACAATTTGCTTGAACAGGAGAGCCAAATGATATGTTTTGGTGAGGAATATGGGGGTTATAATCACTATTGTGTCATGTAAAAACATACAGCTAAATACATGAAACAGTAATTTTAAATACATGAAACAGTAATATTTTAATATTCTATTCTAAATACCTGAAACAGTAATATTTTAATACATGAAACGGTCATTTTTTAATATGTCAATATTCAACTGAACTAGGCGCTAGTTCTTCACACAGTGCATTATATATACAAACTCTGATGCCGCTACACCACATGCATACATACTTCCATCAGAACTTGACATCTTAACTTCTTGTTATTTTTGATTTGAGATCAGCTCCATGTGCTCTTGATCTGGCACACTGACTGCAGCCTTTAGTCTCTTTTGCAATGAGCTGCTGTGCACAAAATCAGGCCAGCATGTCTTGAGCACTTGGCCCTGGGCCATCTCCAGACCAGAGCACAGCAGGTGAAATTCAGTGTCCTGTGCCTTCTTTTTCCCCTGACAGTTCCGTGAGGTGGGGCCACTCTGCCTGTCTCTCTACATGCTTCTCCAAATGCACAAAAGGTACCAGAGCCAACTGCTACCAGAGATTTAAAATATTAATAATAATAATAATACTGATAACAACCCTAAAGGAATGTTTGCAAAGAGCAAACACTGCTCATGATAATATGTCTTCTAAGCTAATACAGATGGGAAAAGAGGGGAGGGGAAATAGATCAGAAACCAAGAATAACCTTGGCTTTGGTGCTACCAGCACATTCCTTGTCTTGAAAAACAGGAGGTGCATTCAGGCTGGTTTTGGGGGAATAAAATGGATCTGTATATTTGCTTGTAGGTGCAGTAGGAAGCTCATGTCTGCTGTGCAGCAGTGAGCCATGTGTTAATGTTGGATCAATTGGACTTAATGTGCAGCTGTGCTCTCCCTGAGTGGGGAGCTAATTACTGCAGAAAGACACTCACTGCAAATCAGGTGACTTCATGTGGAAACTATAACTTAGGGTGAATGAATAAGGACTCTTGCAGATGAGGGCACATGCTGCTAAAACAGCAAGGGAGAATCAAGGCTCCTTTCCAAAGATCTGCAGGTTGAATGTCTGCAGGGTGAAAGTGGCTCCAGAATTGCATTTATAGCCAGGAAATGATTAGATGGAAAGAAGAAAGAAAGGAAATACCCACCTTAATATGCACGATACAAAGATCCAACACATATTGTCTCACAAGAAGTGAGACTGCAGACTTTCCCCTATAATATGTACTTATCTCATTCAAAGGCTCAACATGCAAAACTTAGATTCAAATGAGTCAACTGACCCTTAGAATTATCCTTTCCCTCTAAACAAAAGTGAAATTATCCTCTCTTTTTCAAGTGACTATTTTATTTATTTTATTTTGAGATGGAGTTTCACTCTTGCTGCCCAGGCTGAAGTGCAATGGCATGATGTTGGTTCACTGGAACCTCTGCCTCCCAGGTTCCAGCGATTCTCCTGTCTCAGCCTCCCAAGTAGCTGAGATTATAGCCATGTGCAACAATGCCAGGCTAATTTTTGTATTTTTAGTAGATATAGGGTTTCACCATGTTGGCCAGGCTGGTCTCCAACACTTGACCTCAGGTGATCTGCCTGTCTTGGCCTCCCAAAGTGCTAGGATTACAGGCATGAGCCACCGTGCCTGGCCTCAAGTGACTATTTTCAATACTCAAACCCAGTAATAGGAAAGGTGGTTACTATAACTTTGATAATCCTCTGTGGGATTTCCTAATTCCCACAAGTTAGAGATTCTGTCTGATATTTGACCTGTTTACTCAAACGATAGGAAAAAAAAGAAGAAGAAGAAGAGTATATTATCATATGACTACTCATGATTAGGGAAATGTAGTTTAAGAATTATAGCTCACTACCAGGCTATGCTTTGCCACTACCATGTTGTGTGAGTTCAATTCAAGTCAGTTAACGTCTTTGAAACTCAGTTTTCCCATTTATAAGGATAACAAGACTGGCTCCACCTACCTTATATGGCTATTTTGAGAACCGAATATAAATAAAAGTGATTTGAAAAGTGTACAATGTGTTTGCAAATGCAAGCTAGAGTTGTGATTTAAGGATGGTAAAGATTGGCTTATTGATTTAATGGTTAAAATAAAAGGGACATTTTTTAGAAATTTAAAAATAGTAAAGGAATCTCCTGTATTTCTTCTTTTGCCAAAGAAAAAGAAAAAAAATGCTTCAAGGACATTTCTTTAAATTTACTTTCCATTTTGCAGACTCTTTGAAAATTTGAAAAAAGAGGTTAAATTTCAGTTGTGGGCTGAACAATTTGACTCTATCTGGAAGGGTAAATGTCTGTTTCCATTAAGTGATCCCAATTTCACGGGCTTCATCTGAGCCATAAGCCATCATTCTCTACTTGGAAGCCAGAGAAATAAATTCTGACACAGGATGAAAACTTAAGAGGTTGGCAACTGACAAAGATCTTTTTATTTTCAAAAACTATGGCAAGAATGAGATTGGCAAACAATTGTGTGTGTGTATATGTGTGTGTGTGTACTTGTGTGCATTTCCATTTTAGCATAGAAGTAAGTAATATTGATATGACAGCAGTAACTTTTAATTTCTCTGCATAGTTTAACAAAAGCATGGCTGACTCAGAGAAGGGGACACCAAGAAAAATGGAAATAACAAAAAAAAAGAATATATATAGTTTGGGATCAGTTACTGGCATTGTTGACTGCAGATTTTGCTGGTTGCCTTTTCAGCATTTCACCCCCTTGCTTCTTTCTAACAGAACCCATGGTGGATTGGGAATTATACCCTTCTCCACAAAACCATATGCTTCACATCACAAGCATGGTGATTCCTTTGCCTGACCGTCATTGGTTTTGAGTGGGCATGTGTCCCCACTTTTGGTTAGACACTAATAGATGAAAGGAAGTCTTTTGGGAGGTTTGTGGAAAAGATCCCTCCATTTACTTCATGATGTAGCCTCTTGTTCTGCCAAAAGGTGCTGTGGCTGAAATAAGACAGCCTTCTTGGGACCTCGAGAGAAGCTAGCTGGAGCATAGCCGGTCAGAAAAGTAAAAAGATCCTTATGATAGAAGTGAAGAGGTCTTTACATTATTTAGTGACTGCAGAGCCAACCCTAAAATTGGCCTCCTTCTGGATTTCTTTCTGTATTTTCTATAAACATCCTTCAACATAGGTCAATTTGAGTTGGGGGTTTCTATAGTTGGCAGCTGATGTTATCCTAACTGATTCATTATCCATCCATGCTTAAAGCTTGGTGCTGACATTGCCAATGGCATTGAAGTGAGGCTGAATGAATGTGAGGCAAATGGCCGAGTTGGTGTCATGTAAAGGAACATTAACAAATCACAGTTTTGTTTGGCAATCCATTGCCAAATGGATTAAATGTGTTCTCTATCTTAGGTGTTGTGCTAAGTGCTTGAGTTAAAGCTCAACTTAGAGACCCAAGAGATAGTAGTCTTATAATTTCAGGTATATGACATTGCATTCTTACAAGCAGTAAAGTACATGCATACTGCTCTAAGTCATAATATTCCCCCCAAAAGAACCTCTGCTTATGCATCAAATTGCTTATTTGCAATGATGTACTTGCTTGCATATATATTTTCATTTAAAGTAAACATGAATGCCTTGGAGTACTACATCTTGGCTCAATTAGGACTTGCTAAATGGATTATTGTTTTCCATAAAGCACCTGTTATATACCAGGCATGAAGCCAGTGGCTCTAGAAGATATAAAATTGAAAAAGACAAGCCTTGTCTTCAAAAGACCTACTATTGAAAAGATATGTAAACAGATAGCTACCATATAAGTCAATTTTTACCATATTAACTGTGCAAGTGAGAAACTCATATGGAGCAGAAGTGGGGACAAATCGCTTGTGGTTGTTGTTATCAGGCAAGGCACTGTGAAACACATGATATTTGAGCTGTACTTTGAAAATACACACTTTCCATAAGCAGTGGGAGTTCAATACACAAGCACTAGAGTGGAGGGAACAGCATTGCTCCAGGATGTCAGAAGGAATCTGCAGGTCATGTTCAGTGATGGGGCTAGTCAGATGTTGAAATGACCAGAACTGGGAGGGTATGGCTGAAATATTTGCATGACAGAAACCAGACTCCAAAATATCTTGACAGGCTTGAATGATCGACTGAATTTAACATGATGAAAATGAACCGAGCTAAATGTACTATTTTGCATTTGATTATTAAAGGGAAAAACATTCCCAATCACAGCTGCTTATGTGAAAGACTTCATGTTTTTGTTGAATGTCAGCTCCGTGTGAATCAACAATGTTGTTGCCAACTAAGATGAGGCACGCCTAGGTCAGATCCCTCTCCAAAATATAGGATGCCTTACTTATCTCCCTGCTCCAAAGTGATCATAGAGTATGGTATTAGTTTTCTGTTGCTGCCATAACAGAGGACCACAAATTTAGTGGTTAAAACAATACAAAATTATTTTTTTATAGTTCTGAACGTCAGAAATCTGGTATAGGTCTCACTGAACTAAAATCCAGGTGTTGGCAGACTACATTATTTTCTGGAGGCTCTATGGGAGAATTCATTTCCTACTAGTTATGGTTGTTGGTAGAATTCCATTCCTTGGGGTTAAAGCACCAATGTCCCCATTTTCTTGCTGGCTATAAGCTAAGGACCATTTCAGGCTTCTAAAGGAAGCCATATTCCTTGGCTCGAGGCCATCTTCTTCCACCCTATAAGCCACTAATGGAAGGTGGAGTCTTCTCACATCATGTCTCTCTGACCCTTCTTCCATCATCACATCTCTCTTTTTGCCACTAGGAAAGATTTTCTGCTTTTCAGAACTCATGTGTTTAGACTGTGTCTGCCTAGATATCCAGGATAACCTGCCTCCTCTCATAGTCTGTAACCTTTAATGGCATCTGCCAAGTTTTGTTGCTGTATAAGGCCAGATATTTATAGGTCCCAGAGATTAGGGTTTGGATATTGGGTGGGGGACATTATTCTGCCTACTACATACTGTCCTCTCATCTGAACAGTTTTGTTAGGTGCCCAGTGTCACTCTTTTATCTGGACATTGATAAACTGGGGCAGATTCCATATGCGAATGACCATAGTCATTTAGAAAATTTAAAACTGTGTCGTGTAAGGTATGTTTGATAAAACTGGGAACACTTATCATAGATATTTTGTGGTAAGGGAAAGCATCAGAACTATTTCAAATCATCTTAAAATCTGTCATATAAAATGGATCTATTCCATGTTACACAGACTATAGAGAGAATTAAGAAAAAAAAAGGACAAATTTTAGCTCAATATAGAGAATGTGATTTTTAGTTTCCAAAAATGGTCCCAATAAACCATGCCTTTTGGTACTGATGCTTTCCTGTGGACCACTTTCACATGCCCAGTGGAATACAGCAGAAGTGACAATGTAGGACTTCTGAATTTAGCCATTAAGAAGCCCTGGCGGCTTCTTTTCTCACACTTTTGCAAACCATGAGCCATCATGTAAGAAGTCCAACTACCCTGCTGGGGAGACCATGTGGAAAGACCATGTGGAGAGGCCAGATGGAGAGGAGAGGACTTAAGAATATATGAAAAGGAGAAAATTCTCATTGCCTCA
This sequence comes from Plecturocebus donacophilus, assembly GCA_004027715.1. NCBI lineage: Eukaryota > Metazoa > Chordata > Mammalia > Primates > Pitheciidae > Plecturocebus > Plecturocebus donacophilus. Next base: position 55,302 of record PVKP010006373.1, read on the forward strand.
ATTGGGCCCCTATTTGACTGCAACATTGTGAGAGACCCCAAGCAAGACCAGCAGCACTGTTCAACTAAGCCCAACTCAAATTACCAACCCACAGAATAAAGAACTAAATAATGGTTGTTGTTTTAAGCCACCAGGTTTTGGGGTCATTTGTTACATACCAATAGCTAACTGATACACCTGATCAGCTAATTGTATGTGTGTGTTTGTAACATGTCTAAACATGTTTTGAGTTTCTCATTGTATATTTGTTTTTCTATACATTTGACTGGAAAACAAACAAAAACACCGCTGGTTTTCTTAAATCCTTTTAGCTTCCTGCCAGGATTGTACTTGATTTAATGTGTTGCTTATAGATGTATGCATATGTGTATATTTTTTTCTTAGCCTAGCCATTTCCTTGATAGCTCAAATGTGTGAAACACTCTTAGTTACATTACTGTCATAATTCCTCTACCTTTAAAAATGAAAAAAAAAATAGAATTAAACTGGAACATGGATCAGTAATTAAAAACAGATGGCTTAAAGGATATGTTTGAAACAAGTGAAAATACACAAGACAGTGAAAGAGAAGCATGGGAACAAGAAACCCCTTGCCTTAGTCTGTTTTGTGTTGCTATAACAGACTACCTGAGACTGGGTAACTTATAAAGAGCAGAGATCTATTTCTTACAGTTCTGAAGGCTGAGAGGTCCAAGATTGAGGTGCACCAGCATCTGGTAAGGGCCTTCTTGCTGCATCATGCTATGGCCAAAGGTGGAAAGGAGAGAGAGAGGTAGAGATAGGGGTGGGTAGGGAGGTGGGTCAAATGCACAGCCTTGGACACTTTTATAATCCACATTAATTTATTAATGAAGGCAGAACCCTCATGACCCAAACTACTTCCCATTAGACCCTACCTCTCAACACTGTTTCACTGGAGATTAAGTTGTCAACACATGCTTTTGGGAGGACACATTCAAACCATAGCACCGCCTACCCCAGGATTTTGATAGATACTGTATTGTTGCAGAGAACATAATGTTGAACTTGACAGCAAAGCTGATAGCACTTCCCCCATGAGAAGAGTAAACTGGGAATAAGCATTGATCATCAGTCTAAGGAAAAACAGACATAATTGCATTTTGGGTTTTATTATTGTGGCAATTCAAATAAGCCTAAACCTGGTGCTTCTTTCTCTAAACTAACAAAAGGCATAGCTCATTTTATGGTGCTTCACTTTATTGCACTTGACAAATTTTGAATATTTTACAAATTGAAGGTTTGTGGCAACCTTGCATCCCACGAACAAACCTATAGGCCCCATTTTTTCAGGACTGTGAATTCGCTTCATATCTTTGTGTCTCATTTTGGTAATTCTCACAATATCCCAAACATTTTTCATTATTACTGTATTCATTATGGGTGATCTATGGTCAATGATCTTCAGTACTACCATTAGAATTGTTTTGGGGTACCATGAAAAGTCACCATATAAGACCGTGAACTAATAAATGTTGTGTGTGTTCCGACTGCTTCACCTAGATGCCATTCCCTCATCTCCCTCCCTCTCCATGGACTTCCTATTCCCTTAGACCCAGTAATATTGAAATTAGGCCTACTAATAAACCTATAATGACCTCTAAGGCTTCCAGTTAAGGGAAGAGTTGCATGTCTCTCAATTCAAATCAAAAGTTAGAAATGATTAAGCTTAATGAGAAGGCGTGTCATAAGCTGACATAAGGTGAAAATTAGACCTCTTGTACCAAGCAATTAGCCAAGTTGCGAACGCAAAGACAAAATTCTTGAAGAAAATTGAAAATGCTACTCCAATGAACACAAAATCTTAACAGTGAAACACCTTTTTTGCTGATATGGAGCAAGTTTCAGTGGTCTGAAAAGAAGATCTAACTGGCCATGACATTCTCTTAAGCCAAAGGCTAATCCAGAACAAGGCCTAACTCTCTTCAACCTATGAGGACAGAGAGAGTTAAGGAAGCTGTAGAAGAAAATTGGAAGTAATCAAAGGTTGGTTCATAAGGTTTATGAGGAAAGAAGCCATCTCCATGACATAAAAGTGCAAGGTGAAGCTATAGCAAGTTATCCAGAAGATCTAGCTAAGATAATTGAAGGTAGCTAAACTAAGCAAGACATTTTCAATACAGACAAAACAGCCTTGTATTGGAAGAAGATGCCATCTAAGACTTCCTTAACTAGAGAAAAGCAGTCAATGCCTGACTTAAAACTTCAAAAGACTCTAGCTTGTTAGGGACTAATGCAACTTAAAGTTGAAACCAGTGCTCATTGACCTTTCTGAAAATCCTAGGGCCCTTAAAAAGTATGCTAAATCTACTGTGCCTGTGCTCTATAAATGGAACAACAAAGCCTGGATGATAGCATCATTTACAGCATGGTTTACTGTATATTTTAAGCCAGGTGTTGAGATCTACTGTTCAGAAAAAAACAGTCATTCAAATTAACGAAGCAGCCACTAAGTTTAGATTACTCTCGAAAGAAGAAAAGTAAGACAGATAACATATTTTGAAGCGTTATTCTGTAGTAATTGTTTTACATGTCCCATCTCCTTTAATTACAGCAGCCTTAAGAAGTGGATACTATTAATCTTATTTTATGAATGAAGTGGGACCCAGAGTTTTACTGCAAAATAGGTTCAAATGAAAATGTTTTGATAATGGACAGCCTTAGGCTGTCTCTTGTGCATAGACAGTGCCTAGGGAGCATATCCAAATTTGTCAAACTCTGATTGCATAAGAGCATGCGTAGAGTAGTTTTTAGGGACCCTATCTGATAAGAAACTTTAGAAGGTTCTTTCAAAATTCTGATTGCATAAGAGCATGCGTAGAGTAGTTTTTAGGGACCCTATCTGATAAGAAACTTTAGAAGGTTCTTTCTCGTTGCCTTGAGATGACCACAGCTGTGAAGACTGTGTTTCTTTCCCTCCTCAACTCCTTTTGTGCTTCTAGCATGGCTTTTTGAAGGATATAATTCTTTTCCATACATATAGAACACAAAGAAAGGAGCCAAGAGTGGATTGCTTAAAGTGGAAATGTGTTCTTTTCATTGTTGATCAAAAGGCATAGCTTTCATGTACCATTTGAGGAGGAAGCTGGGGCCAGGACACAGGTCTCTACTGCTGATGCTGAGATTTGTCCCCTCGTCCCTTAGTCTAGCTTCACACTGATGAATAAAGATGTTGGCAAGTAATAAAATGTTGGAGCCCTCAATACGAGTTTTATTACTGAGCGCAAGGAATAAGGAACTCATAACCCTTTATTCATTGAATCCGTAAGCAATGGGTGAGAAATCTAGAGAAGGCAGGAAGGAAGGAAGGGAGGGAGGAAGGAAAGGAAAGGAAAGAGAAAGAAGGAAAAAGAAGGAAAGAAAGAGAGAAAGAAAGAAAAAGAAAGAAAGAAAGAAAGAAGGAAAGAAAGAAAGAGAGAAAGAGAAAGAGAAAGGAAGGAAGGAAAGCAAAGGAAGAAAAAGGAAGGATGGAAGGATTTTTTTAAAGCCTATGATGTATGAAAAGAGGATTAAGAGTGAAAACACCCAGATAAGAGTCCTACAGGCCACAACACAGGTGAATGTTCTTGAACAAGTCACTTTCCTCTTGAGGCCTCAGTTTTCACATGATAAATGAAGTGGCAGGGAGAGGGGCAATTCATGATCTCCAAGATCCTTTTCTGCTCTAAAATTCTGTCTTCCAGAGCTGTGCAGCAAGAAGCAGTTAAACGCTGGACTCTTTCCCCAGAAGAGCCTTCGGGTATTTTGCTGATTAAAGAGATTAGCCGTCCATTTGCAGGGATGTCTCTCCAATGAGGTAGGGACATAATAGCCCAACACAGTTTTAGTTTAGATTCACTTTATGAAGTACATATCTAATTCCCTGGCAAGCTAAGTGAAGCACGTCTTCTCATGTGTTTTAAGAACCAAGACATTTGGCTGAGACTGAGAGCAAATGCCTCTTATTAATGTGTGACAAATCCATATGGGGAAAAACACTGTTTCTTCTTTCCCATATGGCACAGCTGAGTAAGGCTGGCTTTTCCGGCCTTAAAATGGTTCCATGGAGCAGGTGGGTGGTTTATTTCACAGGCTGGTGTCTTTCCCACAGTGATGGGAAGGGGCAAAAGTTCTTCTGTTGTAGCCCAGGGCTGTCAACAAGACTGTGACATGGGCCATTGCCCCTTCTGTCAAGATTAAGGGTAGCAGAACTACTGTGAGGAAGAAGAGCAGGAAATCTCAAACAACTTTGGGTCCTAGACCTGAACTTTTCTTGAACCCCAAGACCTTTAAAGTTTTAGTCCCATAAGGACAAATCAACTTTCTCTCTGGAAAATTCTCAACCCATTCCCCATCCCAGTCTCAATGTAATATGCATGACGAAGCCACTGGGGGAAAGTCATGCCACCAAACATGGTGGGGGGCAGTTCTCTAACCCATCTTCCACCTTCAGTTCTGAAGGCTGAGGACCCAATGACTTCTGCTTTTAACTTGGTTTTGGACCTCTCCAGACATAGTGGATTAGCCATTTCGCCTCTAAGGTTTATGGTACAGATTTTTTTTTTTTTAAGCATAGAGAAGATTGTATTGACTAAATATGAAAAATAAGCAAAACAATAGCAGCAATTGAAATCCAATCAATCCATACATGTAACATCATTTTGCCTCTTTAAAAGAGAAAGAAGTTGTCCTGGAAAGACAACTTTCCTCCAGTTTAGGCTGATGTGGACTAAGAGACAGTGACTTTCATTGCCCCTGCAACTTGGGGTGACGAAACTAAGCTCTTATGTTTCCTTAATAATCTCATGAAATTAAGTCTTTGACTCTTTTTTTTTTTGCTGTGCTATAAATGAATAAGTACTTTAATAAATATGAATGAACATACTTATCACATGTCATATAACCAGAATTAAGCAAATATGCATATTTTTTCCAACGTGTAATTTGTCATTATACACAATTAGACATCAATGTAAAAATCTTGCTTAAAATGAAAAGCAGTTAATTGACAAAATGTCAGGTTTTGAAGAAAATGTCAAAGGTCCTATTACAATCTAGAAAATCAAAACCAGATTGGTTATAAAAATGGATTTGGATAAACATACACCTGCACACACACACATGCAAACACACATTTTGATTTCCTAGAAATGGAGACCATAGTTGTGAACATACAAGGTATTGGGAAGGTTTCATATTAAACATTAGACAAGACTTTTTTAAACTTTTATTTTAGGTTTGGGGTACATGTGCAAGTTTGTTATATAGGTAAGCTCATGTCATGGGGGTTTCTTGTACAGATTATTTTGTCACACAAGTACTATGCCTAGTACCCAATAGTTGTTTTTTTCTGCTCCTTAGGACTTCTTAGCTGTGGGACTTAATTGACTAGTCAAAGGAAACTGTGTTTTTTCTTGAATACATTTAGACTAAAAATCTAAAACATCTTTATTTAAATCTTAGATTTTTTTAAAGCAATCAAAATCTCAGATGCTAAAAATATAAGATTTTTAGCAAAGATCAATTAGTCCATGAGGGAAACTTCTCTTTAAAATGTCTACTTCAAAAATGAATTCATCTCTGCTAAACTGTTTCAGTGCAATGAGAAGCTTATTTCCAGACGTGTTCCAGGGTCCTACAATTACAATCACTAAAAAGTTCTTCCCTATACCTAACCAACGACTACACCTTAATTAGTGTCTCTCTGGAGCCATGTAGGTGACTTGATTTTACAGATCTTCAAACTTCTGACATCACTTGTTATATTCCTCATAATTCTCTTGCCTTCAGGTTAAATATATCAAAATACTTGAAATCGTGCCATTGGAGAAATGGTTGAATGAATAAGCATAAGAGTGAATGGAAAAACTGGGAGACATCACCAAGCTGGCAAAGAAATTTCAATCAACATTTATTTGCCATATGCTATGTATCCACAGTGTACTAAGTTCTAAAGGTCTCTATTAAACTCCAATGCCCTGATCTCCACATTCCAAAGCGTTTTCTTAGCTCAGAGCAGAACGTGGCTCCCATCACTTACTGTGCTTTGCAGGAGGTGGGTAGTATTACTAAGGGAAAGAAGGCAGGACATGAGTTAACTTCACAATGACCTTCTCAAACCTGTGATTCCACAAATAGCTCTAATCCTACAAAGTAACTCAAGACTCTTAGTTTGAATGCCACAAGAGGGCACTAGACTGCTACATGGACCTAGCTCTACTTAGGGCCTACAGCACAGAGCAAGGGACAGTATTGGCATTAGTGACGGCCACATCAGTTTTATGTACTACATCTGTGTCTGAAAGACAGTATGCAGTCATGGAGGATGTGTAAAGCTATTGGCTATGAAACACATGTTCAAATGCTAAGCTTGAGTTATGCTAAATACAATAGAATCCACATATAATTTGAAAAAAAAAATAAGTAAACAGGAGTAAGGTCTACCCCCAAAGTTCTAAGAAAACCAAAGTGGTTCTTTAAGTTTTGAGTCCTGAAAACAACATGAACAATATAGCGATAGTCAGGGAAACAGCAGGAGTTAGACAAGCAGGAGCCTTCCACATCTACTTTTGGAAAGCCTGTCATCTGATGAGGCTCATGTTGGCCACAAGATTCCCTCCAGACTGTGAGATTTACACTGGGCATCACCCAAGGTATTTATTCTCTCTACTCCTGAAGTGCTTCATACTTTACAAGGTTTCGGGACAACTAGTCTCCGGCTATGAAAGCATACTTAAAAACATCTCACAGACACAGACTGAGTCTATGTAATCACCACACCATTTAAGAAAGGCAAAAATTCAGTCAATAAAGTTATATGTTAGTCTGAATAAGATCAACAAACAGATTATTTGGGTCAATGAAGAAGTGTCTTCTATGATTCCAAAACAGCCAATTAAGTTAATTCAGACAAATGTGAATCAACACAAGGAAAAATAATAAGTCAAGAATGCTGCTTGGGATCATGAAAATCAAACCCCAGACTGAAGGCTTGAGTTTTTAACTTTTCAATAGTTATGTTTAATATTGCATAAAAGATGACTCCTTTGGTATCATAGCTATGCATGGGATATGCTTTTTCTCTAAAGATGATAGATAGATAGATGATAGATAGATAGATAGATAGATAGATAGATAGATAGATAGATAATTGACAGATAGACAGAATAATTCAGATTGTCATATAAATGACTTACATAATTGGTTAAACAAGAAGCTCTTGCTGCAGCAGGAAAGATAGAAGAGGATCATTTTTCTGAGGCAAGGTTTAGCTTTTTAGAGACAATGAACACCTGGTGGTTTCCTGCAGAGCCGGTTGAAATCATTAAGAAAGATGCTCTTTTCTTTCTACTTTCTAATTAGTTTACCTACATTCTGAGTTCTAGATCCATTACCTCCATTTTTAAAATTTTTCTTTATAAAAATAAAATATATATTGTGTATTCATGAGGTATAAAGTGATTTTCTCTCTCTCTCTCAATGTAGTCTCACTATGTTGCCCAGGCTGAACTTTCATTTCTGGGCTCAAGCAATCCTTCTGCTTCAGCCTCCTGCGTTGCTGGGAATACAGTACACTACTACACCCAGCTTGAAATGCAGTGTTTTGATATATGTTTACATTGCATGACCTGTATAATTGTACTATGTCAGAACTTGTCCAACTTTGATCCTTTTCCTCCCATTATCCTTGTTACATTTGACCCAGGCATTGCTCTGAGACTCTGTCCCTCCCTCATGGAGCAATGAGAGCTCTCACCATCCTAACCCTTTTCCCCAGGAGTCCTGCTTTTTCCAGAATTGATCTATTTACAACACTGCCTCAGTTTCTAGGTTCTTCTGAGTGTCAGTTCTGTTGAGTCTGTTAAAGAAATCGTGGCTATTTGACTTGGCTTTGATCAAGTGGCTTGGATTCTACCCTTCAAATGACATTTTTTTTCTCATGATTGTATATTTTTCTGGGCTCTGGCTACCCGTTTCTCCATATTCTCTATGTTTTGACTGTTTCATTAACTCAACAGCATGCTTTAACTTCCATCTTGACTCCCCAAGTTCTGTTTTCAAAGCTCTTTTAATGGCTAAACCTATCCCAAATCGGCAGTGTCCATCCTCTTTGCAAGCCAGGGGCCCTCCCTCAGTACCCTCAGCACAGACTTCATCGTCTGGGACAGTCCCCAGTGCTACAGGAGAGGTGAGTTCAAGAAAAAGTGCCCCAGGATCTTCTTTGCATTATTTTCCACACAGTGGGACTTTGAAGCTGCCTTCCTGGCCCTGCCTTCCAGCTGTTACCAAATACGTACTTTTTAAAATTAGGAAATGAACATGGTAGTTCTACGCCTAGCCAGGAGCTCATCTAGTACGCTCCAGGAAAAGGATGATTAATGGAGCTAAGGCTTTATGTAGAAGCCAGGGGATGGCAGCTTGTGGGGAATAACTGAGCCATAGCAGCCCGCCACAGCCTCAGATCAGGTGAATTGAACATGGCGTTAAGCCCACCGGAGGTCCTTAACGTTAGCCAGTGACCTGGCAGAAAGTGCGCACCCAATAAGTGCCTGGTGGGCACACATGGCCCTAAGGAACAGGGCAGTTTTTCAGTCCTTTGGTTTATATGGAGAACCAAGCTAGACAACCTTGGCTGTCAGAATCTTGTCAGCAGTAGGAGTATCCAGACTGGCTGTCCAGACCACCTAAATTACATGGATAAAAGCAATAGTTTTCCTTCACTGAATACCACATGGACTTGTTCCCAAGTGCCTTTTAGGTTTGAGGCCTTACCTGTAATAGACTCTCACAGGAGAGGGGGGAAAATAAAAGAAATAAAAATGTAGGGAATGTGAGTTCTACTTTGCCAAGGGCTCAGGACTGAGAATAGAAAAGTTCTGCAGGATCTTGGTTGAATAGTGGTTTTCTGCTTCTCTGAACGTCAACATTAACCTGATTCAGTGAACTATTCAAAATCTCATCCATCTAGTTTTGTTTCATCTGAGGTTTGGAGTGCCAAGGATTTATAGTATATGGCCTCAGACCACTCTGGTTTAATGCCAGGGGATACTTAGGGGTTCCTGGGCATGGTCATTATGATCATAACTGTCTGTCTGTCAAACTTCTATGCACTACACCCAACCCAGATGCTACTCTTCCTGTGAGATCTTACCTGGATGCTCTCCGGCTCCTCTGTGGTCCTCTATCACTCAGTGTGGCTTCTTTGGCTCAACTGGATGAATCACCACTTTAATTCATTTATTTCCCTTCATTAAAAAAATGTGTTCACCATGACCTCTGCAAACATAAATAAATAAAATAGAAAGAAATGCATAAAAATAAAACCTACCCTTTACTCCCTCCTCTCAGAAGAGAGAACCACCATTTCTAATCAGCACAAGGAAAGCGAGACACTGAAGAAACCACCCTAAGATAGAGGTTGCCCTCAAAACCAAAAACAATCACTTTAGTTCTTTTCTCTTTAGTAAAATGGAGACTTTTCAGGGTTCAATCTGGAGAGGTAAAATCACTGAGCTTATAACTGGGGAGACTGGAGTCAAAGACCTGAATTCTGTCTTCTCCTTTCTCCCCACCATGTTGCATTCAGTGTGTCCCAACATCCTTAGTGACAAAGGTCTGGAGGAAGCACAGAGAGACTTCTATTTTCATCTTCTGATTCTAGCAAAATGAGGATCAGCAGGCAGGCAGACACACTTGGGAATAATGGCTCTGCTCTCTCAACCGGGCCCCCGCCCCAGTGCCTTCATCCCCACTTGGTGTGACCTCGGCAGAACAAGCTCTCTCTGTAATGACCGCTTCATCATCAGGGGCTGTGTATTTAGTAGCAGGAAATATAAGCTTTTGTGGTCAGTGTGATGTCATCCCACCCACTAAACAGGCCTTTATAATTTGACCACAAAAAGGCTTGCAAGGGATAGACACACAGGGAAAGAGGCAATAGGACTGTCAACAGTTGTCTGCACCGTGAAAGGAGCATTGCGTCTTCCAAATGTTTCCCGAAAGCCTGATGTTTGGTCTGCTGTAGACAAAACATCTGGATGATATATGGCGATTTCTCTTTGTACTTGAATGCCCCAACTCATCTTCTTCCTCTTTCCTCTTTCGTCTCTACCTGTTTTCTCCTTTCCTCATTCCCTTCATCCTCCTGCTTCCCTTTTTTCTTCTTCTCTTTTTATTCTGACTTTATCTAAAATATACAAGTATATATAATCAAATATACAATTATGTATTTTACAAATACAAGTAATAATAAAATATACAAGTATATATTTTTAAATCATTGGGTTTTCAAATATTTTCACATGGTATGCATGTGAGCACACACATACAAACACATACATCCACAGACCAATTTTACTACTTTTTTCCTGGATAGTTTACTCTTAGAAAAAAAAAAAGAAGGGATGACAGAGAGAGAGAAAGTAATTCAAAAGACATAGCTAACATATTAATGTATCATTAAAAATTGCTCTCCATAAATTTCTTGGTTCTCTAAATCTGTAGAGGAACAGAGCTCAGTGACCCAGTACCTTTTAGTGTCATATTGTGCAAGTTCAATATAATATACTGCTTGTATATTTCACTCTATCTTTTGTTTTCATTTCTATTTTAAATGAAGAAAGGCACATGCTAGGCATTAATACCAATACTCCCATTAAGTACAAAGAGAAAAAAAAAGTAAAGATTGATTGACACAGACAAGTGAACAAAAAAAAGCAGATAACCTGGAAAAGGAGGATATGGAGAAACAGAAATAAACTGTCTATATACTATCTCCGTATAAACCTTTTACTAGTTTTTCAGATCTTTGAACATGGGAGGGTGGGAGAGACGGGGGCGGGGTGAACATGAGAGGTGATGGCTGACGTGTCTGACCTCGGAATTAGGCTGATGGAAAAATATGGCTTCCCCTGATTTGTGCCGCTGTGGAAAACCCCCTCCCAGGCCTCCAAGCTTTCCTCTGAGCCACAGGCAGCAGGAAACACCTGCTTCACTTCTCCCCTGATGTTTTTTTCCCTTTTAGGGAGTCTGGGTCTCCTCCCTCTCCCTTTCTGCAGTACACAAATAGACAAGCAGATTTCCACATGCCCCGATCTTTCCTAAGGAAGGATGTCGGAATCATCTATTAGCTACTGATGCACGTTGATGGCTTCCTTACCCCCATTTCCCTTTTTTCCCTTCCAGTTGACCTTTATCATAGTTCCCTCAACCCAGCTCTCCTTTCCAGCTCTCGTACTAATAATATTTTTCTTCCAGAATAAATGAAACTTAGGAAGTCTATCCAAAATGCTGAGAGGCAAGTGTACATACTGATTGTCATGATTCCCTATTTTGGGTTTTGCCATTTGCCTTCCTGCAACAAAGAGGGAAGCAAATGCAATTCCACTTTGGAAAGGCATGACAGACAGATGTGGTATATATCAGATCAAGAGAGCAGCCTTCAAATATCCTCCCAGTGGAGAGGCACTGAGTTATTAGCAACTTTCTAGAGTAGCCCTCAATCAATACAAAAAAAAAAAAAAAAAAAAAGCAGCCAAGAAACCCTCCACACACCCATACGAAAAATGTTATAATAAATTTTAGTTAATTAAAAAATTGTGAAGCCCAAGAAGTTTTCATCAGGCTTGCAAAGACCACTGAGGTTGCCACATGTCTAGTTACCTTTCTCTAACCAGAAGAGCATCTATAGCACTATTTGTAAAGCTATCTCTTCCTTAGTGCTTCCTTCCTCTGCTGGCTAGTAAAAAGAATCCTTAGGTGGAAAAAGCTGTAAAGACAGAGAAGACAAAAATAAGAAACGTGTTATTTTTCATTATTCACAAGATGGTCTCTATAATAATAATTCCCGGTCAATTCAAAGTACATTTTGCCTTATGAGAAGACACGAGGAGGTATAGTGGAAATAGAAGTGATCAATAAATCTTAATGAGTCAATGAAGAAATTGCAGATATAACCAAGACACCTTGATGAGTCACCTCCTGTCTCTAGATTAATAATTCACAAAATGGGAGGATTAAACTAGACAATCGCTGAGGTTACTTGTATCCATGTTTTGCGACATACATTAAGAGGGCAGAGCTGGCTATTTTATTTAAGCAGCTCCTAGAAACAAAGAAGATAACGGGAGACACCCAAATAAGGAAAAAAAAAAAGTTTGGAAATTAAAAGAGGTAATTCATGAAAGAAATACTATATTAAGTCAGTGAACTTACAAACAAATGTTCGTCCTTGCTAATGATAAAAAAAAAATACAAATTAAAACATAGGCCTTCGTGGTTACATCATAGCCTGGCCAAAATGGAAAAGATGAACTTTCATAATTTTCCATCATAGTATTGTTATCATAGCAACACATTGTAAACAACATATATGTCTCATTATGCTATATCTGGTTATTGGAATACTACCACCGTTAAAAATGATATGCCTTAACAAGGAAATATGGCCACCATATATTAAGGAAATAGAGAAAGTTACAAAACATGTATACTACTACTCCACTTAAGGAAAATGTATGTATGTATGCACAGAAAATCTTCTGAAAGGACACCCACCACAATATTAACATCGGATATCTCAAGGTCCTGAAATCATTGTACGGCAGTCTACTTAATTATTTTGCATATTGTTGGAATATTTTACAGTGAATCTGTGCTACTTTTGCAATCCATAAATTTCAACTCCATTTGGGAATAATATGTAATTACATAAAATGCTGTAAGCATACCACACACAGAAGAACATTACATTGAAAACGGAAATCAATCTTACTTAGGCAGTAGATGGTAAGGGGAGCTGCTAATCTGATCTGCTCTCTCAGAGCCCTGGAGGCTTAGATACAACTACGAGTGGACTCTTTGTGGTCCAGATATTTGCCTTTTATAAGTTGCTTGTATTTTCTGAGCCTCAGTTTCTTTATCTGTAAAATAACAATGGTAATTTTCACTTGCAAAGTAGTTGCAAGAATTCAATCAAATAACACCTACAAATTGCTCTAAGTGAGCCCAGTAAATATTAGCTCTTATTATTATTCAAAATTAGCATATTTATACTGTGACTAACAGGCATTATTAAATATCTTAATTGATAGAAACCATACTGGAATAATATGCCTATGTGTCATTTGTGGTTTTTGTGTGTTAACTTCTAAGGCTAGTGGGTGATAGGGTATTCTTCATGGGATAGTGGTGAGTCTTTGGTATGAGTGACTTTACTTCCTTCAATGGATAGTCTCCTGAATCCTCTGATGTGCAGTCTCCCTGCTCTCCCTTGCCAGCGGCTGGCATCATATATGGAGGTCCTAACAGGAGCACAACCTCGACCTAGACACAGTTGAGGGATATAACAGAGGAATCGGTGAGATGCAAACTCTGCCTTTAAGGTGCTTACAATCTAGTAAGAAAAACAAGGCAAGGCTCCCCAAACTGCAGTGTGGTAAAATGTTGTATCTGTAACAAAACAAAAAATACACTAAAAAATGAGAAAAGTTTATTCAATTCACTCTGTAGATGGAGGCTTCAGAGAAGCTGTGGTTCCAGACTAATCTTTAAAAAGGAATTTTCTACAAGAAAGATGGAAAAAGGGCATTCCAGGCAGAGCAGGAAACCTGCAGAGGCATTGGAATATTATGCCCAGGACACACCAGGTGTCTTCAGGAAGAGGGTGGCATGGGGATGCAAAAGCATAGTGGCTGGCAAATGGAATGAGATAAACCTGTAGATGTGGGGTTCTCAACTAGATCTACCATTAACTGGCCATTAGAGCTTGGGCAGGAATCCCTCTATATCCTTGAGCTGTAAAATGGAGGTAGGTGTGGGATACAGACCTAACCTACAAAGCTCATGTGAGTATAGAACTGGGATCTCAAGGTATGGTGAATTTTGGTAAGATTCAGTATCTAAGCATTGGAGTAGGCAGAAAGAGTTAGAAAAATGGCTGGAGGGACTGAGCGGAGTCTCTTTTCCAGGGGAAGGGTAGGCAGTGACCCTAACTGGAGGAAAAGCTTTCCTCTCCAGAGAGATGTGTAGGCAAGGCGACTTTAGAGTCCTCGGTGAACCCGCTTTTGGTGACCTGAGAAAGGGTCAGCAAGTACTGGGAGGGTCAGTAAGATGAGTTTAAGTACAAGCTGAGAAAATATGATACCACAGGAGAATCCGGGAAAGAGCAGTCACCAGCAGAAAACGCTGGCATCCAGTTCCCACCAGTAAACAGCCAACTTGGAAGCAGGCAGAGCCTTCTGTGCTGAGCTCAAAGCAAGCAAGTAGGATGAGACAAAGAGGTCCTGGAGTGCAGGCATGAAAGAGAAGGAAGAGGCGTCCTGCCTGGCCAGCAGCTCTGAAACTGCAGCTCCATCCCATTCACCTTCCCTGACCTGTCCTCCACCCTGCAGCTTGACCTCCTTTTTCCGGGGAGGTGGGGATCTCCTCCCCTTCCCCTGCCTGCCAACCCGGGCTGGAGATCAGGGCAGAGGTTTTGCCATGGTTAGGTGAATGTATGACTGTCTGGGCCCTTCGATATTTATCTGTAAAATGGAGATAATCTATCCATTACCTGGCTCATAGGGTTTTGGAAAAGGGCAAAGTCATGTAAAAATGCCTTATACTCTAAGTGTTTGAAGAACGATTGTCATGTCAGACCCTAATTTGTCTTAACTTTCAAGTATCCTCTCCTGCCAAGATACATTGGAATTTTAAACCAAAAAGATCAGGGCTTCTTGTTTTACTAGGCTTCCTTATCAATAATCTTTGGACATCTTAACTGATACTATTTCACAAAACATAAATATACTAGGAAAATTTATAATAGTCTGTAAAATGAAAGATCTGTTAACCCAGAGGAAGAAACCAGCCTGCAATTGAAATGGGCTGCAGCTTTGTACATCTTGGCTTTTATTGTCTAGAAAACTCTTTATAGACCAATCTGATTGCACACGGAGTCCTGTGCTGTGAAATAGCAGCCAAGGGCTCTGATGCCAGCCTCACAGCCCCGTGCCTTTTTAACCTTTGCTTTCCATGGAAAAGAGGTTGGTCTAAAAGACCTACCATACCACCAGATTTGAAGGATCTATACCATCAATATTCCTTGGACACTTCCTGTATTCCTCAAGCTGCCTGGGACTTGTGGGGGTGAGGATGGGGGAGTGGTTACGAAAAGTGTGTTCATGGTGGTCCCTACCTCAAGAATCCTAGGATAGTTGAAGGAGTTGGATGCAAACACAGAGATACACAAACAGAAAGTTAGCAATCATTTTCTCTTCTCTTGTTCTCATCAGGTGCTTGATGCATTTGCATATTATGATATACACAGTTCCAGAAAGAACCTATGAGGTGAGAAAGGACTGGAGGTACAGGAGAGTGGGTTTGCACAGGCATTTTATGGAGGGAAACACTGAGGACTCATAGGACAAAGAGAGTCCTGAGCTGGAATAAAGAACTCAGCTCTCTTGGTTTCCACTATAAGCAGATGGTCTGGCATTATGGAAAGCCCATGGACTGCGGAGTCAGGCCTACATTAACATATCCCCTGGTGTGTAGTGACTTTGGGTGGGACACTATCTAATACTGGCATTTCAAAGATGATCCTATGGGCTCAGGTGGGGCCGTGGTGAGGATTTTGAAAAGAGATGGTGTGTGTGAAGAGTCTTGTACACGGTAGATGGAGAAAAAGGAGCAACAGGTGCCCAGCCTCAGGACACGGGGCTAGAGCCCGTCAGGGAGGAGAAGCTCTGGCATGGTCTGTCCTGCTCTCCTTTTGGTCAGATATATATCCTGGTCCTCCCATTCTGGAGTCCAGAGTAACAACTGGTGCCTTCAGCAAGCCAGGACTACCTGGAAAGTACTCAACCTGAAGGTGGCAGTGACGCAGCTTGTCAGCTGGGGATGGTGAGAGCAAGGCTGTGCAGAGCTTGCTCTTCAGAAGGACACAGGTGAGCCTGGAGAACATCTTGCCTCTTTAAGGCCCTGAGCTCATTGTTCAGCACTCATCATCTCCACTGCACAGAGGAAAAGGGGAGCAGAGGGCAGGGCAAGCATTTTATTCCCTTACTCACCATTCCTGCAAGATAAGGCTTCATCAAGGTACATCTGAATTAAGGTGCATTCTCCTTGCTGTCCAAACAGCCAGCCAGTATTTATTGAGTACCTACTGAATGCACATACTATGCTAAATGTCAGAGAATTTACCATGCATATGAGAGAGAAGAAAGAGTGCATGGCATAGCCTGGCACATTGGAACTGAATCTTGGCTCTATTATTTACTATGTTTTGGGACAAGCTACTTAACCTACATGAGCTTTAGTTTTTTTTAACTACAAAATGGGGATGATGGTTTTACCTTGCAAGATTAATATGGGTACTGACATAGAATCATGTATGTTTGGAACATGGTAAGAGTTGAATAAATGACACTTGGTATTCAGTCGTTACTGTCATTGTATGATAGAG
This sequence comes from Plecturocebus donacophilus, assembly GCA_004027715.1. Lineage (NCBI taxonomy): Eukaryota > Metazoa > Chordata > Mammalia > Primates > Pitheciidae > Plecturocebus > Plecturocebus donacophilus. The sequence continues at coordinate 71,743 of PVKP010006373.1, forward strand.
ACTTGCTACAGGCTGAACTATGTGACTATCTTTGAGTAGAGAAATTGTTAAGAGCAAGAATATATCAGTACAGTGTGAAGTAATTGCTGGGCAGACTCTCTGGATGATATGTGATTTGAGTTGAGGCTTGAGATCTAGAGTGTATTTCGATTGCTGAAAGAAAGAGAGAAGATATTCTGGAAGAACCGAAGGAACAAAGTCATGGAGGCAGGGATGCACCGAGCATGTGGAGAAGGCAGGAAGGGGCCTGAATCAGGGCTGAGGCTGGAGCACGCTGGAACAGCACTCTGCATAGGAAAGAGAAATGAGATAGAGGAGTTCATGAACACAGCACAAAGTCCTGGACTAAAGCCCCAAGCACCCAGGAGGAGCTGTCTCAGATGGAGGAAGGAAATAATGAAAACAATCAGAAAGCCATACCCAGGGTAGACTGCAGCAAGGACACATGGCATAGCAGGGCAATGAAGAATCTGGTGTGGTGAACTAGGTAAATAATGACAAAGTCATAGATGATGGAGATAGAGGAGTGTGAGCCTAGGTGACAGCTACAAGACAGCCTTCCTCTCCCCATCACCGCTGCCAGATCAGGGATGCATGCTCCTACTTTCTTCTTCTTGGGCTTCTAGTACTTTGAGTCACTGCAAGTGCTGGGCAGCAATGGCAGTGGTGGTGAGCTGGGGGCTTTCAACTCAGACTTAGTAGGACATGAGCCTATAAAAGCTTTGAAGCAAGGATGAACTACTCTTCTACTAAAAACGTCATTCATTGCTTCTTTCAAAAAATAGATACAGAGTGCCCAGAACACTGCAGTATTATTCAAGGTGCTGGAAAGTTGCAGTGAATAAATAAAGGGCCTGCCCTTGTAGAATTATTTTCAAGTTGAGGAGATACTAAAAACATAGTAGTTCAGATATGCTTGATGGCGAAAAGTGATTTGGAGAAAGATACAGAAGGTTGCAAGGGATAAAAGGGGCTAGGATAGGTAGGTGTTATTATTAATACTTTATATGGCCTGGTTGATATCCTTGCTGGTAATGGAACTTCTAAATTGATTCCTGAAAAGATTGAGGAGACCCTGGCCTTGGAGATACCTGGGGAAAGTGTTGCAGGCAGTGAGAGAAGGACTTGAGGAAACAAGGTCAAGGTGGCTGGAATGCAGGGACCCCAAGGGAAGGGTCGGGGGAGATGTAGTGTGGAGATCTGGCACCACGCTTGACCAGAGGAGGTGGAGTGGGATGGGGTAAAAGGAGTGAGATGAAGGAAAGAACCTGTGTAAAGAGTGTGGCTCCTACTCTGAGATAGAGAATTACTGTAGAGATCTGAGCTAAGGATCAATATGATGCAATTCACATTTTAGTTGATTCATTTTCATATTTTAGATGATCCAATTCATGTTTTGGATGATGGCTCTATTGAGAATCAATGGCAGGGGAGCATGTGAAATAATATACCTCATCTATTTGAAAATCAATAAAGTATCAGGAAAATATTGGGCATATTTTGAACACTTCCAATGTGCCAGGCTTTATCCAAGCACTTTTTAGAGAAGGTCTTAGTAAAAACAGACGCCAAAGCTTTTAAGAGAAAATGCAGTTACTCCAGGTTACATCTGAGGAACAGGCTTAGTAGGTCTGAAAAAACTTACCCGTAGTTGCACTGCTAGTAAGTCATAAAAGGTAGGTCTGATTCTGAAGTCTATTCCCTGACCAGAAGCCTCTCCCATCACTGGTTTTGCTTTGGCTTCCAAATTTGAAATCATCCAGATTTTTTGAAAACAAAAGTTGAATGAACCCTGATAAAAGAGGCCTCTGACAGGGGGTGTCCAATCGTTAGCTAGGACTTTTTTCAAAATGCTTTGAAATTTCTGTTAGCTAGTGAGAAGAGCGTACTCAGGTAAACTGTTTATCTGAATAATGCAGGAGATTGATAATTGAGCCTGGCCCAGAAGCCAGACCTCCAGACTGTCCTCATCAGACAGAGGGATTGTTGTCTAATACAAATCAGAAAACCAGCCTGCAATGACTAATGTTGTCATTAGCCCTTTGAATATACTTGGCTATGTTCCTTACGTGCAAAATAACTGTCTTGTTTTAATTTCATATTGAGTAGATTGGTGTTGGCTATTCGTCAATTAGCCCAGTTGGAGAAGTTAGCTGTTAGAGTCGAGTTACCTCTTGCACAGGATTTTAGAAATTTAGTTGCAAAACTTTTGCTTTCCTAAAGAAAGAAAAAGTTCCCAAATTGTGGAAAGTAAAACAAGCATAGAAAATCCTTTGGAAAGTGTCTTCCTTAGAGAACAATGCACCATCTCTCAATAAATCTAGCACAGTTACTTTAACCCCCAGCTTTAGAGTTAAATTTGCATACGATGCAAAAGAACTGTTTAAATATCTACAAGTCTATGAACCGAATGGGTTTCCAAAGGAACACAGGTGCTTGGGCATGTATTGACGAGGAAGAGGACATCTACGAATTTTAAGGAGCATGTGACTCTGTCCCACTTGTATCTTTGCTTGGAAAACTATGTTCCAGGTTTTTGCACGTCACCGCCAGCCACTAAATCAATTTCTCCTTTTCTATTCCTTTAAAGGCAGTATTTTAAACCTCCTCCTAGGGGGTTCAAGACTTCTCTACTCCTCTCCATATTTTATTTATTTTTTAATGTCTTCTTATCTCCCTTGGGTCATTCTGGTAACCCTGAGTTTATCCTACTTCTCTGTGACTCAGTTTCCTTATCCACCAGATGATTTTCAAGATGCTTTCAAGTCATTCTAGTTTATGATTCTGAGTTAAATCTCTTTAGACTCATTTTCTTAGATTATCATTGAAGTGTGTCTAGATAAAAATAAAAAGTTCCCATGCTACACACATTTTGTGAGGAGAAAGGGCCATGACTTTCTCCTTTCTGATGTAAATGTTTATGTCTTTAGATCCATAGCCTGTCTGTGTGTGTGTCTGTGTGTGTGCCTGTGTGTGTGTGTGGCTGCAGTAGGAGCCACATGCCTTTGTGTGTAAAGAAATCATACTTTCCTCCCTGAGAAGTTCCTTTACTCCTCTTCTAGGAGAATTAAGTGAAAAGAGAAAGACATCTTTAAAACCTTGGTGGAGCAACTTCTAGTCCTCCTTCCCCAGACAGGAATGACTTTTAAAATAAATATCTCCCAACTGGAATGCAGGAACCCGGCGTCCATTTGCTCATTCTTCTCCCACTGGGTAGCACCCCATTTATATCCTGCCAGACAGATGTGTCTGACGGCCTCCAGAGAAGGGCATGTCACCCACCCTCAGAGCACTCGGTCAACAGTCCCAGTGCCCGAGGAACTTGTCAGTTGTGAAATTCATTGTGTGCTCTGAATCTCCTTTGCCACATTATTAACCAGTGTTGCCTTGCTCATTCCCCAGTGTACTTGCATAACAGATGACTATTTCTTCTGCAGGGTGGAGAATGGGGAAGCAGACGAATCTTTAGATGAGACTAGTCAATTACTTTCTTCCGTCCATCATCACTCCTCTTAATAACCCCCATCCCATATCCACACCACATAAATTCCCATTAAATTACTAGATAGAATAGACAATGAAATAAAACAGAGCCTGTTAAACCTCTTTAAGGCCTGCTGCCGCCTAGCCTTTTGCCTAGGAAAACGGGCCTTGGTTATCATTGTTTCTAATCTAAGTGTGATTTTCTGGGAGATAACAGGTGACTGTGTGTTAAGACCAGCAAAGTGCCAGGTAGATGGCAGCAGCAATTATGTGCATGAATTCATAAGCAGAGTTCACATGAGAACCAAAAATTATCTCCTTGTGGAAGCCCCCAAAGCCATCCAGGGTAGATTCATCTAGATTGTTCTCGTGAGTAATTTTCTCTTGAGGTCACATGATCCCAAAATCCTCTAGAGTCCTAAAATATCAGCATGTAAAGGACAGACACTGGTATAACTCAAGCGAAGTATATATGCAAATAGACACAGTGAATTATTTACATTTTGTCCAAGTCAATGGTTTAGGTTTTGATGGGATGAAGCAATGAGGGAGGAGTATTATAATACATTTAGACAGGGAAGAACAGGGAGAAATTATTAGCTTTTATTTTTTTTTAAACCTAGGAAAAAACTTTATGGAAAAGGGCTCTTCTTAAAAGCTTCTGAAAAAAACGAAAGAGGCCAGACCCTTGAAGGAAAAGGTAGAATAGTTATTTCTCGGGAACGGTATTCTGCCTGGGAAAACTTTGGGGAGGGGCAAGGAGTGGCAATTTAGTTGGACAACTGAGCAGAGGAGCCAGAAAAGAACAGGAGAAGGAGAGACCAGGGGAATGATGAGGCGTGAGTTTATTCAAGGTTTTGTAGGAGTAAAACTTTGTTAATTCTACTTGACGTTTTCAAAGCAAAGGCTGAGCATGGGAACCAGATCTCTTGCAAGTCCGTTTCTCATTCAACTCCCACCTCTTATCTTTCGAAGCCGAAAGCAGAATGCAAGAACCTTGAGACAAAGGAGTGCTAGAAGCTTATTGTCTAGCCTCCCGAAATGTTTCCATCACCTTTACAGTAGCCCTACCACAAGGCTGCCCTGGTTCACCCCAAACATCCTCATTTCAGGAGCTATCATGAGCTTCCAGCCTGCCGCTCCATAGAAAGATGGTCCTAGCCATTTGAAAACTTCCTTTACTTCTTCCAAACCTAGCGCTGCCCTCAGTTTCAGAGATAATGATCTGGTGAGAAAGTACCTCCTGGTTTCCTTAGTGCTCAGGAAGCCAATGCCACAGCTGCCCCCTTCCTGCTGCATTCCAAGTCAACATGCTGACAATGTAGGGAAGGCTCTCCAGGTGTCTTCCTCATTGACAGAGGCTTACTGACTGTAATTATTATTACTTCCTCAGTTTTGAAAGATATTTTTACTTCATAATGCATTCCAGGCTGACGATTATTTTCTTTTGGCATCTAAAAATACTATTTCATCTGCTGTTAAGTATTTCCCAATGCCCATGATATAAGAAGATGAAAAAGATATGTTTGGATTCTTAATATATTTTGAAATGCATTTATATTTAAAATGAACTTAAATACTTTAATATTTTCCAAAGGAAGTGGTTTTCTGGTAATAATAGCACAACTTTTTTATGCTCTAATGTTAAAGGAAGAGAAAAAAATCACTTACGAAATCTTGCAATTCTATCTCACCTTGGTACCTGGGCTCTCAAAACACTTCCTCCCCTTTAGCTGTGGTTCACACTTTCTTCATAGGACTCAAATACCTTATGACTTCACTCCACAGGCAAGCTGAGGGGTATCAGAATCTCAGCTGCTGCGCGGTTGGTGTGAGGACTGGGCATGTACGCTGGAGACTGTGGTTTCTGGAAGGAGAGAGAGTCACTCTAGGGCTATCTCAGAGTCGAGGAAATGTCAGAAGCAGTGGTTGGTGAGCAGAACAGCTACTGGAAGTAGAAGCTGCTAGGGATGGAAACAGGTCATTCCCAGCGTACATAATTCAGAAGGTCTGAGCAGAACTTCCACTTTGTTTAACCACCTCTTATAGCAAGTTCAATCTAGACAGATGGCTTGGTCTCTAGATCCTCAAACTACCCAAAGAAAGACCTCCAATATTCCAATATGGCAGATTTTAGCAGTAAGTGCTGTTTATTTTTTACTACAAGATAATTTTTACCATTTAATCTAATTCCTTCTTGTTTCTTCCATTTTTGATGATGTCATGATTACATCTTTTAGACAGCAACAAGTTGGAGAAACAGCTAAGAGGGTGGATTCTGGACAGTGTATCACTCTGAGACATTTAGCACAGTGTCTTATATTTAAGTTAATATTCCCCAGTCCTCCCCTGCTACATACACATATACCTCAAGCTCTCAGTGAGAGCTGATTTTTTTCTATTATCCACATAAAAAACCTGGAGGCTCAAGAGTGGGAGTCCTAGGTTGCCTGGGAGAACCTGTGAGTATGGAGGCCCAGTTCTGCTGCTCAAAAGTGAGAGTCTCTTCAATGAGAAAATCTTCTGAGTTGCAACCTGGCGTGAAGTTAAAGGACAAAAGACACACGGTTAACCCCAAGCCGGGATGCATATACCCACAAGGGAATCCAAAAAACTGGCCACCACACGATCCCCCTTCCTGGGCCTGCAGACAAATCCAGGTTGACTTGAGTCTCAGAAAGACACATTGACATAAAGGATTAAAAGAAATTATCCTAGGAATGAATTATATGACCAAGGGTAAGAATTTGACTGTGGACCATTCAGTAATGTGACAAACAACCTAGCTACTGGGGAGGCTGTGGTGGCAGGATCACTTGAGCGCAGGTGTTTGAGGTTACAGTGAGCTACGACTGTGCCACTGCACTCCAGCCTGGGCAACTGAGCAAGACCCTGTCTCATAATAATAATAATGTGACAAACAATTATATGAGTATTTTTTAAAATTTCCATAATGTTGCACAACTGGAATGGTAAATTAGTTGGACTGATGTTTTTAGTTTTTACTACAACCGTTAAGGGTAAGATGTTCTGACTGGCCCTTTCTCTCTGATCTCAGCTGTGTGACTTGCTTTGGCTAATGGAGTTTAGCAAACAAGGCGCAGGCAGAATCTTAAGAAACACTTGCACTTGTGAATTGCTGTTTACTTTCTTGCCATTCTTGTTTCTTTGCCATAAACATGAAATATCCCTGCGCTAACTTGCTGTTGGAATGTGAGAGACATATAGAGGAAGGCTAAGTTTCCCCGGCTAAGGCCATCCTAGACTAGTCAGCCCCCTTCTGTTCTGCAGCTGAGAGCAAATTTGTGAGTGAGCCCAAACAAGCTTAGTGGAGGCTGGATCAGAAAACAGAACTGCCCATCCAACACACAGACTCATGATACATAGCAAATGTTTTCTGTTACAAGTGGTTGGGTTTGGCAGTGGTTTGTTACATAGCAATAGCTAACTGATACAACTGCTTCTGATGAGATAATATTGAAGAGAAATATTGGGACAGTTAGCACATAAGCTAACAAGAGAGGTATCAGTGTCTCTGTGAGATGCTGGAGTACTAGAGAACACATCTTCTCTCCTTACTTCCCTCCTGCCAGTCCTCCCATCCTATACAGCATGTTTGCTGAAGTCCATCTGTGTATGTTTTTGTTTATGGCTGTTTAAAGGTGATCATGGGCAGAGGTGTGGTATATATTCAAGTATGTGCACTTGCACATATGCTGTGGGCTCAACTGGGAAGAATTTGAAATTGGATTTTAGAATTTAGCCTGGATTGTCAGCTCTCTTTGATCTTATTTTTTAGTTTATGAGCCTTACGCCCCATTTCAGATAAATCAGCAGGTATCTGGCACATTTCCTAATCATTTACAGGGATGAAAGCTAGAAAAGTCAGTGGTAGGCTTTTGTAAAAGATATCAAATGGGCTAGGAAGTAGGATGGTTGGAGGAAAGAGGAAGAAGAACAGGGTAAAGATAACAAAGAAAAGTTTATATTTCTGCTATCTGGAGAATCAAATATTTTTCTAGCAATCTCTAAGCAGAATGCATTTGTTGATTTGCCAAGAAAGCTCTTCACAGATTAAAGCACTAGCTGGATGGTGACAGGAGTTGTCCCAACCGTTCTTCTGATGCAAGGCATGCCTTTGTTAACATCCTGGAGATACGGATGAGAAACAGCTTCCTCTTGGCCTTGTATTTCTCCCACTACATCCAGAGCCCAGAGCCACTGTGGTAGATTACCAAAATGGCCGTAATTCTTTGTTCCTGACTCCCATCAAATGGTGGGGCCTACTCTCCATGCCCTTTAAATCAGTATTGTCCAAGTAACTCACTTTCACCAGTGGGACATTACCAAATGTGACACAAGCAGAGGCTTGGAAAGAACTTTCATATTGGGGCTTGCCCTCTGGCTACTCTTAGAACCTGGAGCTATCATACAAGCCTGAGTTATCCTGTTAGAAGGTGAGAGACAAGTAACACAGTTTCCCTCATTTTTCTAATCAATAGCCATCCAAACTCAGAAGCAGATCTACTTAGTTGTCCAACTGCTGGTGGAAAACCAAGAGTGAATCAACTTAGATCAAGAGAACACCAGGCTGAGCTTAGCCTAAAGTGCTGAACCACAGTTGAGTTAAATAAGTAGTTATTGTTTCATGGCATAAAGCTTGGGGATGAATCATTAACTGATTTGGCTTACAGCAGAGTTTTCCTGAGATAATAGATTTTCACAAAAAATTAAACTGAAAGATAGAATTTAATTTTGAACTATAAACAGATATTTATTTGAACTCTATCTGATTTCCTTTAGCGTCCTTTAGATAACATTTAGAAAAGGATAAGCACTAGAGACTATTCATAAATACCTTTGAGAAATGTCCCCTCTTTAGATTATTCCCATCACAGATGATACATACCTGAAGTATTTATAATCAGGTTATGTGTTAAATAATAGCTTCTGGTCAATGAGCTACATAGACAATGGGAGGTGCTATGACTCCTGAAGTTAACCATCATAGAATGATCACTATGCTCCAAACACTTCACACAGATTATATGCAATTATTATTATCACTATTTTACATACAAGAAAATTGAGGATAAAGAAGTTGAATCATAGTTTTGAAAAGCTGAATACAAGATCATAGGACTTTCTGCTATACCACAGTGCTTCCTCATGTCCTAAATCAAAGTTGAAAAAAAAAAAAAGGATTTAGTATGCCAAACTGAGGTGTGATTTCACCATATAGAAAAAACAGTGATTTAGTAAACTCATTCAGTGTGGTATGCGTCATAAATTAAGACAAAGGAATCCTCCAGTCAGTAGGAGAGCAAAAACAAATGAAATAAGTAATGAACAAGCAATAGAGAAAGTTAATAAAGCAAAAGTTTATTCTTTGAAGATATTGATAAAATTGATAAATGTCTGGCAAAACTGATGAAGAAAGAGAAGCACAAATTACTAACATCAGGAATGAAAGAAAGTATGCCATATAGATGTTTCCGATATTAAAAGGACAATATTATGAAAAAATGATTCCAATAATTCTTAAATTTAAAACAAATGTACAAATTTCTTTAAAAATACAGCTTGCTAAAATTTACAAAAAAAGGTAGAAAATTTTAATAACTTTGTCTATTAAATAAATTAAATTCACACTATGAAATCTTCCCACAAAGATAACCCCAGGCCCAGATGGTTTTACTGGTGAATTCCATTAAACATTTAATTAAGAAATGATATCAATCATGGAAACTATTTTAGAAAATAGAAAAGAAGAAAACCCTCCTCAGTTCATTTTATGAAGGCAGTGCAACTCTAATAACAAACTATGAAAAGTTCCAACGAACTTGTAAGAAAAGAAAGTCACTAACCAATATCACCTCAAACCATAGACACAAAAATTCTTAAAAATACGTTAGAAAATCAAATTAAGCTGTATATTAAAAGACCAAGTAAGGTGTATCTTAGGAATGCAACCTAGGATATCTAAGAATGCAAGGTTGCATTCCTACATTAACTTAATTAATAAAAAAGAACCCAACTATAATCATCTCAATAGATGGAAAGAAAAGACATTTGAAAAAAATTATCACTCATTTATGATTATTTTAAAGGGACTCCAAATAGCCAAAACAATCTTGAAAAAGAACAAAGTTGAGAGACTCATTAATTTCAAAAATTAGTATAAAGCTACAGTAATCAAGATTGTATGATATTGGCATAGGATAGATATATTGATTATGAAATAAAATTGAGAGTCCAGAAATAGTTATTACAGTCAATCAAGTTTTGATAACAGTACCAAGGCAATTTAATGCAGGAAAGAATAATGTTTTCAACAAAGAATGCTGGAGCAACTAGCTATCCACCTGCAAAAGAATAAAATTGAACCACTTCTTCATAACACGTACACAAATTTACTCAAAATGAATGAAAAGTTAAGTGTAAGACCAAAAACTTTAAAAAAAAAATTAAATGAAAACACAGGAGTAAATCTCCATGACCTTAAACTAGGCAATGATTTCATATATATTACACTGAAGGCACAAGCAACAAAATTTTAAAATAGATAAATTGGACTTAATCCTTAATCAAAATTTGAAACTTTTGTGCTTCAAAGAATATTAGTTAAAAACTGTAAGTGCAATGTAGATATTGGGAGAAAAGTGCTGCAAATTATATATTTGATAAGGGTCCGTCATCCAGAATATATAAAGAACACTTAGAGTAACTCAGAAATTAATAAATAACCCAATTGAAATAGGCAAAGTATCTGAATAGATATTTATCCAAATGGCCAATAAGCAAATGAAAGATGCTTACCATTAATCATTAGAGAAATACAATTCAAAACCACAATGGGATATCACTTCACACTCACTATGTTGTCTATGACCAAAAAGAAGAATGATAGCAAGTATTGGAAGAAATTGGAGCCCTCGTATATTGCTGATGGGGATATAAAATGGTACAGTTGCTTTAGAAAACAGTCTGGCACTTTCCCAAAAAGTTAAATGTAAAATTATATTACCCAGCAATTCTAATTCTACTTCTAGTTATATATCCAAGAGAACTGAAAACACGTTCACACAAAAACTTGAATATGAAAGTTCACAGCAGCATTCTTTGTACTAGCCAGAAATTGGAAATAACCCAATGTCAATCAACTGAAGACCAGATAAAATGTGATGTATCCATATAATGTAATATTATTTGGCAATAAAAAGGAAGGAAGTACCAATAATATGCTACAATATGTATTACTCTTGAAAATATTATGGTAAGTAACAGAGTACAGATACAAAAGACCACATATTGAATGATTCGATTTACATAAAATGCCCAAGAAAGAAAATACTTAGAGACAGAAGGTAGATTAGTGGTTGCCAGGGACTGAAGTTAATGGGAACTGAGGAGTGATTGACTAATAATGGGTATGTGGCTTATTTGGGGGATGATGAAAATCATCTGGAATTAGGGAAGCAGTCCAAATGTTCACAAAAAGAGGATGAATAAATAAACTATAGGTTATTTATACATGTATACCATGCTGCAATAAAGAGAGTTAACCACAACAACACAAATGAATCTCAAAACCAGTAAGCTGAATGAGAGAGGACAGGCTCAAACGCACTTATTGTATACTTCCATTTTTGGGAAGTTTAAGAAACAGACAAAATTAATATATGTGGCAATAGAAATCAGAAGTGTTTTCTTGTAGAATGTGGAGTTTCATTGGCAGAGGCATGCATAAAATGTTTAATGTAGTGGAAATGTTCTATATAAATTGGGATGGTAGATATGTGGATGCATACATTCATCTTAATGTATCTCAATGGATGTACATTTTATATTATTTTTATAAGTCTCTTGGAAGACTGTGACCCACATAAGACCAGACTAAATAGTCAGAGGGTTTTTTTTTTTTTTAGAAAAAGAGAGAAAAGGAGAAAGAAAAAAAGAAACAGCAAAAGAAAGAAAAAAAAGAATGAAAGAGAGAAAGAAAGAGGAAGAGAAAGAGGGAGAGAGAATGGGATTCTTGTTTTATTGCCCAGGCTAGAATGCAGTCTAAAAATGGGTATTAAAAACCTCTTTTATGCCAATAATTGTGCTTAACAATGGAGACAGGAAGGAATAGGGGATGAAAATAACCAATAAGCAGCCAACCAATATTTTATTTAAACCTGTGAAATGCTATGCAATTACTGAGGAGTGATTTACTTCCAATTATGTGGTCACTTTTAAAATAGGTGTAATGTGATACTGAGAAAAATGTATGTTTTGTGGATTTGGGGAGGAGAGTTCGGTAAATATTTGTTAAGTCTAGTTGTTCCAGGTCTGAGTTCAAGTCCTGGATATCCTTGTTGATTTTCTATCTCGTTGATCTATGTAATATTGACAGTGTAGTGTTAAAGTCTCCCACTATTATTGTGTGGGAGTCTAAGTCTCTTTGTAAGTCATTAAGAACTTGCCCTATGTATCTGGGTGCTCCTGTAATGGGTG
>PVKP010006374.1:0-83513 GCA_004027715.1 Plecturocebus donacophilus
TTTTTAGTAGAGATGGGGTTTCACCATGTTGGCCAGGATGGTCTTGATCTCTTGACCTAGTGATTAGCCCACCTCAGCCTCCCAAAGTGCTGGGATTACAGGCGTGAGCCAGTGTGCCTGGCCTATACTCTTATACCTCCTTTCCCCTTTGGCATCAAAAACAACTGCAATTGGATTATTTTAAAATAAATTGTATGCCTTGTTTTCATAGGGTTACTAAATAATACATGTGTTTTGTCAAAAGTTTTAAAATTCTAAAAGGCAAAGAAAAGAGAAACCATACTAACATCTTACCACCTAGAGATAACCATTGGTAACATTTCAGAATAGCTGCTTACAAGTTTTTCAATTTTACTATAAAAAGGTAGGTTTTTAAAATTTATTTTGTACTGTACACACTGTTTTGCAATCAGTTTAATTAAACTTAATGTATCATGAAAGTGTCCAGTTTATTAAATTTTTTCCCTTGTTTTATTTTTAAAGTACTGTATGCTATTCCATCACCTTGGTTTGCCTTAATGTATTTATTAGTTATTTTCCTTTTAGGATATCTATTTTCTTTTGTCTTTGAATAGATTTGCACTGTCATAATAAATAATGTGAAGAAGATTTTTGTGCCTATATCTTTGATTGCACATATAACTACCTTTTTAAATAAGAGTTATGTAGAAATGAAATTAATAGGTAAAAGGAGTGCCAGAGTTGAAGGCTTTCATATACTTTCAAATTGACAACTGGAAATGTTAAATAACTCTTACTGTCATCAACTATGTCAGACAACATGAATTGCCTTAAACTGCTTTATATTATTACCATTTAAAAAAACTGTTAATATCAGTAGTAAAATATGACATATCATTTTTAAATTTGCATTTATCTAATGATAGAGAAGTTTAGTAATTTTCATATTAAACAATTATTCATTTTCTAATTTATAACCATGTAATATGGTTTGGCTCTCTGTTCCCACCAAAATCTCACCTTGAATTGTAATCATCCCCAAATGTCAACGGTAGGACCAGGTGGAGATAATTGAATCATGGGGGTGATTTCCCCCATGCTGTTCTATTGATAGTGAGTGAGATCTCATGGTTTTGTAAGGGGCTTCCCCCTTTGCTCGGCACTTGTCCCTCTGAGAAGAGGTGCCTTCCACCATGATTCTAAGTTTCCTGAGACCACCCCAGCCATGCATAACGGAGCCAATTAAACCTCTTTTCTCTAGAGATTACCACCTCAGGTATTTCTTTATGGCAGCACCAGAGCAGACTAACACACTGTGTAATTAATTTGCAAATTTACAAATATTTTCTATCAATTATTTATTTGCCATAATTTCTATTTATTAAGAAGCTTGTAATATATTGCAAGCATATTCCCCTACTTACATTCTAATGTTTAGGTATTGGCTATAAGTCATAAAACAGTCAAACACTAGTAATGACAATGAGTATTCTTTTCTCCTTCAGTTTGACAATAATGTGAATATAGCATGATATAATTATATTAGTTTTCAGTATTTTTAAATTATTGATCTTTTGAAAGAGGAAATTAAATTTTTTCTTATTTTAGTAAATTTTATATTATTGAGGAATAGATGAGATGCTTCATCAAATACTTTATGCATTCAACTAGATGTATTTTTTTTCTTGTAACTGAAGTAATTAATTACATGGATTAATTACATAAATTGAGAACCTTGTACATCAGGATAATTTTCCACATTTTAATTTTTTTCTTATTATTTCAAGGTAGCAAAGGACTCAATTAACTTGTATTTGTATTTAAAATAATAAATGAGTTTGCTCACTAGTTTTATTAAGATTACTTTGTCATGTTCTGACTTCAGGGCTCATTGACTGAATAGGTTCTATGATTTTAACTAAGTTAATAATTCATAAGTTAGTTAAAAGTATTCCTTTTTAGAAATAGAACCGTCAGCTATAGTTACTGCTGTCTTATTTCAAGGCACTATCACATTTACCTGTATTATTTCAGGAGCCTCTTAACCAGTGTCCTTGCATTCACTCTTATAAACCCACATTCTGTTTTCCACACAGCAGTCAGTGACCCTTTCAAAACAGAAATCAAATCATGTCAGTCTTTTGTTTAAAATCCTCCAAAGGCATGCCATCTCAGAGTAAAAGCCAAAACATTTTTACTATGAATTCATATTTACAACTTATATTGTACAAAATACTGGTCATTAATCGATTTATTGAATACACAAATAAAGTATGAATACAACATGGTTAGGAGGGGCTATATACTGCTTCTCACAGAATTACCTTTTGTTCTCCAACTCCAGATAGAACTTACTCGCTCCTTCCAGATTCTCAATATTTCTATTCAGAGTCATCTAAATGTTATAGGGATGGGGATGGGAATTTCATTGTAGGAAATGTGGTAGTCCTTTCTATATAATAAAATGGAAGAGAATCACAAAATATTATAAATATACACACATATTTTTGTGTATATCTATATGTATATGTGTGTACACGTATAATTTTTATGTGAATTTTTTTACACCCATATGATTTTATAAATCATAAAATATTATGTATGGGTATTTTATTCTGCAGTAATATAAACTTGAAAATATTTTGCTTGATAGAAACTCAACCCAAATGATGCTATGCTTGAAATTCCATAGAATGTCCTACTTCCATTATATTCGATCCTCTCTCCAGCTGCATTATTTTATGTAGTGATTCCTCTATAATTATTCACTTCATATGACTGTAAATCCCACCGATGTCAAATGCAGCTTAGACATTAAAAATATTTTGCTTTCTGAATACATTTGGGAAAACATAAGATATTAAAGTGTTGTTTCAGGTACCTCTTCATTTCTTTATGCCTAAAGAGAATGTTAAAATATACTCAGCAATTCTTATTAAAATTGTCTCCTTCAGATTATAAAGGATTAGAACCCTAGACATTAAAAAAATGCATGTTTTCATAGCAGATTTTAATTAACAAATTACCTGAGAACTATAATTTACAAAATCTTTGTTTTGGTCTTGGAAATTGCCTTAGAGAAAACGTTTAATTTTGAATTTTCACTGATATTTTTAATATTGTTTGGTAACACTACAAAATAAGGTTTGCCAAATCTGTTCTACTACATTATACACAGTACGTAGATTTTTAGACTTGATAAACAAAAGTATAAAATATTTATTGCATGCACAATTTAGGAGAATATAGATAATATATTTGGGTAATTTAGTTCCTAAACTCTGCAAGAATGAAGGAAAAATAGGTTCTTCTTAGGCATATTTTCAACCAAGTAACTGGCTTAAATACATGCCACACCTAAATATGTTTTATTTTTATACTGAAAAAAATGACCAATTGTTTTTATATGATTTTATTGATAGTTATTTCCTTTTCTGAAAATATACAGGGGAAATTAGAGGCAGGAGATGTCTTCCTATTGGAATGGAAAAAAGAAGGGAAGGATGGTAGTGATAAAGAAATAGGCTATTTCTCAAAGAATTAGGTCCTTATTTTTTAATAAACATTTTTCAAGGATCTGTTATGGCCAAAGTGAGTTACAGTTTACTAAGGAAGATATACAGATAAAAAACAACGGATTAATAAATTGCTTTAATGAATCTAGAAATAAATGCAGGAAGAAAAACAAAAAGAGCGCGGACATCTTTTTAAGTTTCAAATTATGTTTTAAAATTTTTATTGGTACACAGTAGGTGTACATATTTATCGGGCATATGGGATGTTTTGATACAAGCATGCAATGTAAAATAAGCACATCATGGAGAATGGGGTATCCATCCTCTCAAGCATTTATTGATTGAGGGAATAGATACCCCATTCTCCATGACTGAGTTACACACAATCTAATTACACACTTTTAAGTTATTTTATAATACACAATTAAGTTCTTCTTGACTGTAGTCGCCCTACTGCCTTGTCCACATATGC
Organism: Plecturocebus donacophilus; assembly: GCA_004027715.1. Lineage (NCBI taxonomy): Eukaryota > Metazoa > Chordata > Mammalia > Primates > Pitheciidae > Plecturocebus > Plecturocebus donacophilus. Next base: position 3,949 of record PVKP010006374.1, read on the forward strand.
TACCTTAACATCCGGTGTGTTTAGATACGGAAATTAGAAAGGGACAATGCTGTTTAGATTTTAGCCTAAGATCGTGAGGTCTTACACAATACATGGTGAATAAGTAATCCCAAGAATGATCAGTAATAAGTTATGGCTTTAGCTGTGTTGTATTATGATAGTAGGGTCTATGACTTTAAATCCATTGATCCTGTCCCTTCCCTGTTTGTTTTTAGCAATAATTTATTCTGAGTATAGTTTAGAAAGGTTGACACTTTTCCATGTAGTAAAAGTTCATTGTATTGAGAAGGATTTCTAGGTACTTGTCTTGGATATATAAGTACCACTCAGAATTGAAGAAAGCTCCTAATATTTTACAGCTATCATTTTTCTTATTAGACAAATAAAGGCTAGTGTGGATATATTTTAAGACACTGTAGCATTCTGTATTTCTCTGAATTAAACACAAAATAATGCAACATTACCCTTAGAATGCTTTTGAATACTCCTAATTGTTAATATAATTTTCAGCTCTGGTATTTAAACTCATTTTTATTATAACTTTCATAAGCACATTTACAAATAAGTATGAAAAGAAAATGTTTTTCCCCTTTTAAAAAAATATAGACCTCCCATCCAAGTACTAACCAGGCCCCACCCTGCTTAGCTTCTGAGATCAGACGAGATCAGGCACATTCAGGGTGGTATAGCCAGTGGGGGGGGTTGGGAAGGATAACATGGGGAGAAATGCCAGATACAGGTGATGGGGAGATGGAGGCAGAAAACCACATTGGCATGTGTGTACCTATGCAATAATCCTGCATGATCTGCACAGGTATCCCAGAACTTAAAGTACAATTAAAAAAAAAAAGAAAAAGAAATTCTCACACACACACACACACACACACACACACATATGTATATATATGCATATGTGTGTGTGTGTGTGTGTTTGTATACATAGAGAGAGATCTAAGCGTAATCTATCATTAATCATGGCAGTTACTTAAATTTATGTTAGGTAATGATATCGTAGATACTCCTGTTTCTATAGGAAATTGTAAACCCTGTTTACAATGTCCTGGTGAGAAAGGATTAGCATAATTGAGCCATTACCTGGGGCTTCTTCTGTTTTGGAAATGAGTTTGGTAACCTAACAATGTATATTCGCTCGATTTCTAGGACAACATATGTACAATTTTCCCTCTGTCATTAGGATAGGTGCTCATGGTATGAAACTGGTGAATGTGTGGCCCATAAATGAACCTCATGAAAGGTTTCCAATTTGAAATAATTTCCTAAGCTTAGAAGGCAGTTTGAGTAGAGTAAAAAGGAAAACATACAAATATATAATATTATAAATAAATATATGATATTTACAACACACCATAATAATGTAATAGAACAAATGCATAGTGTAATTAAAATCACATCACTGAATCACCAGTTTAATAAACTAACCATCTCTGCAATTAGTCATATTTTTGAATGCAGTTTTTGTTGGAGAGGCAATAATTCATTTTAAAAGGCTAAATTAAACAGCTAATTTATTAATAAGCATTTATTTTTTGGAGACAGAGCAAGATATTGTATGTTTTTTTGTTTTGCAGATCAGTGGTGACACACTTCAATTACCTTAAATAGTTTCAGTTCAATTTCATACATGTTTTAAATTCTTTAGTAATGACGCTGTCTTGTAAAGAGGAAAAATGATTTCAAACATGTTTACCTCAATTCTCATTTTTTCAGTAAATGTATGCAGAGTTGTAGGTGCTCTGAGATCCAAAGGTTTTTTTTAAAATATAAATTTGATGTTTTACTTTCAAAATTTTGATAATTGTCAGAACCAGTAATGCTTGAAAGTGAGAACTCTTGAGTCAGACTACTGACTTCAAATCTTGACCTGATAATTTAACAAGTGTATGTTCATGGGAAGCTTACCGAAATTTCCTAGCATGCAGTCTTCTTATCTGTAAGGAAACAATAATAGAACCTTGCTCAGAGTTTTCAAAAATAAGTGAGATAACACATAAGAATTGCTTAGAATTCCTGACATATAAACATTAGGTATTTTATTAAACAAGACTCATCTCATGAAGCATCAGCTACATGCCAAGCACTATGTTAGAAGCTCGAGATACAGTGGAGAGCAAAATAGTTCTTCATTTTTCTCTCTTTTTGTTTGGACAACTTTATTTATTAATATAATTCATAAACCATAAAGTTCACCATTTGAAATTATACAGTTAAATGAGTTTTACGCTATTCACAGAATTGATAACATTTTCTCCCTCTCAGCTTTACTGGAGTAAAATTGGTATACCCAAACTGCATATAATTAATATATAATTATCATGCCATTTGGTAAGCTTTGACATATGTCTATATTCGTGTTACCTTCGCCACAATCAAGGTGACAAACATACCCATCACCTCTAAAAGTTTTGTGGTGTCACTTTGCTTTTCATTGGTTTGTCTGTTTGTATGAACACTTAACATGAGATCTACCCTCTCAGCCATTTTTAAGTGCACGATACTTCATTGTTTACTATGGGAATTATGTTGTTCAGCAGATCTCTAGAAGTTATCTTATAGAACTTTAACTTCATACCCATTGACTACTAACTCCTCATATTTCCCTATGTCCACTCCCTGGTAACCACCACTCTATTGTCTACCTCTGTAAGTAATATAATAAGAAAATATTTTTCCTTTTTTTTTTAAAAAATATAGACATAACCCTAATCTATCATTAATCATGGCAATTACTGAAATTATGTTAGGTAATGATATTGTAGATACTGCTGTTTCTATAGGAAATTGTATACCCTGTTTACAACATCCTGGTGACTATTTTATTATTTTTACTTTATTATTATTATTTTTTGAGATAGAGTCATGCTCTGTTACCCAGGCTGGAGGGCAGTGGCTTAATCTCAGCTCAATGAAACCTCTGCCTCCCGGATTCAAGTGATTCTCCTGCCTCAGCCTCCCAAGTGGCTGGACTACAAATGTCTGCCACCACACCTGGCCTATTTTTTTGTATTTTTGGTGGAGACAGGGTTTCACCATGTTGACCAGGCTGGATTCGATCTCTTGACCTCAAATGATCCATCTGCCTCAGCCTCCCAAAGTGCTAGTATTACAGGCATGAGATGCCCCGCCTGGCCAGTGTGACTATTTTAGATTCCGTATTTGTCCTTCTGTGACTAACTTATTTCACTTAACAGAACGTCTTTGAGATCCATCCATTTTGTTGTGAATGGCAGGATTTCTGTCTTTATTAAGGCTGAATAATATTTTATTGTATGTTTATATCATATTTTGTTTCTTCATTTGTCAGTGAACATTTGAGTTTCTTTATCATGGCTATTTTATTTAACACTACAGTGGACATGGAAGTGCAGATATGTCTTTGGGATTCTCATTTCAGTTCTTTTGAACACATACTCAGAAGTGGGATTAGAATTGCTGGGTCATATGGTAGTTCTATTTTTAATTTTTGAGGAACCTTCATACTGGTTTCCATAGACTGCCCCATTTTACATTCCCACCACAAGTGTACAGAAGTTCCCTCTCTCTCCACATAGACACCAACAACTGTCACCTTTTTTGTTTGTTTGTTCTTCTAATAGCCATCCTAAGAGTTTGGTGATACTTCATTACGGTTTTTATTTGCATTCCTTGATGGTTAGAAGTGTTGAGCATCTTTTCATATACCTGCTGGCCGTATATATGTCTTTTTAGAGTAATGCTTTTCCAAGTCCTTCGCCCATCTTATAATTGAATTATTTGGTTTTTGCCATTGAGTTTATAAGAAAAGCACTTGTAAAGAATGCTTGCAGAAAGAGATGGGGAGAGTAAAAAGAGAGAACTATAATAACAATATATCTGTATTTCACAAGGTATAGTGTAAACCATGTTTATAGTCCTACCGCTTAATACTGTGATTGTTCTTATTTAAACATTATTGTGTTATTTCAGATATAGAAAGTCTTTTTAGGAAGACTTAGAAACTTGAACCAAATTAACTTGATGCTCTTTGCCTCTGGGAAACGAGGGGAACATTACTTCCACATTAACAATATCTTTTTAAGGTAGTAATAAAACAAAGTTGAATTAGTGAACACTAGATGGCGGTATTTAAGAAAAATTAAATCAGTAAGCTACTGCGTCACTAAAAAAAGAAATCAGAGATGTCTCTTTCACAACAATGACTTGTTTTTCTCATTTGTTTGTTTCGTTTACTATTTGAAATAAGATTTTAGAAGTCAGGAGAAAAAGTTAAATAGGTGGGAAGGTAATGAAATGTATTTCTTTTGTTTTACAGGTAGGACTCATTGAACACATGACTCCTGAATGCTCAGATCTGTGTTTGAGTTGTTCAGCTAGTCCTAGGAGAGTGACTGAAGGGCCACATGTAGGATAAAAGGACCAGTGGTTAGGTAGGTGTTTGCTAAGAGAAAATATTTTTGAAAGAAATTTGTTCTGAGTGTAACGCCAGGCATTTAGGCACCAATGATTCCAGGAATGGTTGTGCTTTTTTCTTTTCGTTTTTTCCTTTCTTTCTTTCTTTCTTTCTTTCTTTCTTTCTTTCTTTCTTTCTTTCTTTCTTTCTTTCTTTCTTTCTTTCTTTCTTTCTTTCTTTCTTTCTTTCTCTCTCTCTCTCTCTCTCTCTCTCTCTTTCTTTCTTTCTTTCTTTCTTTCTTTCTTTCTTCTTTCTTTCTTTCTTTCTTTCTTTCTTTCTTTCTTTCATTCTTTCTTTTGTTCTTTCTTTCTTTTTCCTTTCTTCTTTCCTTCCTTCCTTCCTTTCTCTTTCTTTCTTCTTTCTTTTTCTTTCTTTCCCTCCCCTCTTTCCTTCCTTCCTTCCTTCGTTCTTACGTAGAATAACAGGTAGATTTAACTGAATACTTAGGGAAGCTCCGAGCAGAAGGAAAAAAACTTTAATATATCACCTCACTATACCTTTCTACAGTCTAATGAGGTAGGTATATTTTTGGTTCTGTTTTGTAGATGAGGATTTGGAATTTTAGGTCTACAAACTTGTGATAGCTTATACCATTTTAAATGAGGGAGTTGAGTTCCAAATTTCAAGTTCACATTATTCTGAGTCTAGACTGAGATTTTAACCATTTCACAGATTTTAACTACTTGATTGCTGTAAAATGCACAATTTTGAGACATAGTCATAGCATCACGCTAAAGTTAAATGTGACTTGGAAATGGATTGAACTGCAGATAGGAACCAAATTCCTTAGTAGAAAAAAGAAAAGAAACTTTTGGATTCATGATCCACAGAAAATATTTGACCCTTTTGATTTTGTTATATCAGAAAATTCAAGTAAAATTAATTTTATTTGTAGTTAATTGCTCTTTTGGATACACTCAGTTATTCATGTAAATTAATCTCTAAAATAATGCAGAAAAAAAGATTATATACTTAAAAGTAAACAACTGATGAGGTTCAAATAGAAAAGAATCAAATTATTCTTTTTGATATAGATACAAGTCACATGATTTGGATTGTATGTAAATTGTAGAAAAACATATAGTTTTTATATTTTCAAAGTGTCTATAACGTCTAAAATTTACAAAATGCATATTTTGAGGCCTAATTTCAAAAAGATGTGCTTTTTAAGAATGAGAGTATACAACAACTCAACTGTACACTTTTATGTAACTACATTAATATTTTATTGTAGGGAAACTACTATGAAACTCAAATCCTTATAAAATGATTAGAAAAAATGCTAATTGTCAACTGTTATTTTGGGGTGAGAGATAAAGCAAAAGAAGGAAGCAATCCTATTTATTTATTTAATTAGAGTTTTTTGATTCCTGTCGATTTGTCATTTAAAATTTGGGAGATAAATGTAGACATTTGTTACATGAAATTACAATATCAATCTGCTGGACAAATTAAAAATATACTTTATCATGAATTGATGTAGACAATGTGAAGAATATTGAAGACAAAATGTTATTAAAATACACAGACTGTTACCACCTCATAGATAAGCTTTGTTCATATGTAGTATATTCTTTTTCAGTGTTTTCTTGATGTGTTAACTGTGAATGTAGAAAACACAGATGTACAGCTCCATAAACACAAACACACACACACATCAGATGCACACCCATATGTCTGAACAGTGGAATAACTTAGAATATAAAACTTTAGGTTCGGTTATCTTTTTTTAAAAAAAATTAACATTTTCTTATATGCATGTCCCTTAGCAAGTAAATACTCTTTGAGAAACTACATAATGTGACATTGTATTCATTTAACAAAACGTATTTCAACTTTCCAATATTGCTGTACAGTCAGGTTATTTTATGTTATTCATTGTAATAAATAACAGAAGTGAACAAATGTATATATGATTTTCAAATGTTTCCAGTATTTCTTACTATTTCTTTCAGAGTATTTCTTAGAGCTGAAAATGCTGAATTCAAGAATACAAACATTTTAAAATTCTTTTTTTTTTTTTTTTTTTTGAGATGGAGTTTCGCTCTTGTTACCCAGGCTGGAGTGCAATGGTGTGATCTTGGCTCACCACAGCCTCCGCCTCCTGGGTTCAAGCAATTCTCCTGCCTCAGCCTCCCATGTAGCTGGGACTACAGGCATGCACCACCATGCCCAGCTAATTCTTCTATTTTTAGTAGAGATGGGGTTTCACCATTTTGACCAGGATGGTCTCTATCTCTTGACCTCATGATCCACCTGCCTCGGCCTCCCAAAGTGCTGGGATTATAGGCCTGAGCCACGGCACCCAGACTTAAAATTCTTATACACATGCCAAATAGATTTTCAGAAAATGTGTACCTATTTTTGTTTACATAAATAGCTTATTAAACTGCTTGTCATAACACACTCTCAGCAAATTTTAGCATTTTTATTTTTAAAATCTTAATTAATTGGTGTATAAAAAGTAGTATTCCATTATTATTTTAATCCTCACTTTGTTGATTACTGGTGGGCTTGAACAGTTGTTTATGCCTGCATTTTTTTATTTGTATTTCTTTTGTGCATTGGCTGTTCATGTTCCTTTTAGGCAATTTTGTTGAAATGAACATAAAAGCAGCATCAAAACAACGTGGTTGCCATATAACTACCAATCAGTTTGAGGCCAGCTTACCTCTTTTTGTTAAGATATGAATAATGCACAAAGAATTCTGCAAAAGAAAAATGAAAAAAAAAGTACCTCGAGGGTAGAAACTGATGCTAATCATAGAATTGTTTTTTCATGAAAATAAGGCATGCTTTGAAGTATTTTTGCTGCTTCCCTTCTATTCCCTTGGCTAAGTTTTGTTTTCATAATGTTTATACAGTTAACGTCGGTACTTTTAGTAGTTATCTAGCCTTGATGCTTTCTCAAAAGCCCTCTCCTTATTTGATTCCTGAACTTTGAGCTTTCTTAAGTTGATTTATATTTCTGTCAAAAATGATTTCATAGTTTAATGCACTGTCCATAAATCCATTTCTATGGCATGCCTATTGCTTTAGAAAAGTTCATTTTATGTGCATATAATATATATTTCTGCAGTATTTGAGCAGTATTTTCCATTTCTATAGCAGCAAAGTAGTTCTTTGAAAGATAATACTGTCCAGATCTGACCTGGTGACAGACTTTTCTAGCTTGCCAATATTGGGTAATGTGCATTTATATATAAATGAGAAGTGGGCACATTCATTTGGATACTTGCTATAAAACAAAAACAAAATTCTAAGCTCCCCAACTATCTAAGTGGACTCTTCTTCTCAGCCACGGGGATATCAAGGAAACCTGAAAAACTGGAAAGGGCCATTAATGGTAAGGGGGAATCAGAAATGCCTCACTATACATTCCTCTTTTTAGAATTCAGGCACAACTGACCAGGATTAACATTAAAACAGGGACCTTAATAAGCAAGAAATAATACAGAGTGGTCACAGGAGAACAGAATATTTCAGGCAGCAGTTTCACATGACTAGCAAAAGGAAACTGTTGAAATAGCTGCATAAGCTAAGGGCTGATAAGACCCAGAAAAACCAGAGTGTGGGTCAAGCCAGCCAAGACCGAATGGACACAACATGGCACTGGATATGACCTAGGTTTCACCTATGACTTCATCATATGCTCATCAACATACTAAATAATACAACCACCAGCTCCATGACTGTTCCTGGAATGCCCATGTTTGGTGTGAAAATGGGTAGCACCACAGTTCTGAGAAATCTTTCCCTTTTTCCGGGAATATTTATGAATATCCCACTCCCTGTTGAAAGTAACTTATAAAGGTAGACCTCAAACTCCATTGCACGACCTCCTCTTGAGTATTCCTGCACTCTCCTTTCCTGTGTGTGTAGTTTTCTCTTTGCAATAAATCTTTGTACTGTAACTATTTTCCAATTCATCCTTGAATTCTTTCTTGCAATGGTGTCAAGAGCCTGGACACCAGCTGGTATTGATGTCCCATCAGCGTCTAGGGACCTCCTCTAACCCATCAGTATCATCAATACTGACAAAACAGACTCTGTGACAATAAAATACCAAATTCCAGCCTGGCTGTAGTACAGCATCACATGACATGTAGAAGGCCCTGGAATAAATCAAAACATTTTACCACCAAATATATTTATTTGGTATATTTTTAAATGGCCCTGCAAAGCTTTCTCTGGTGGGGGAAATTTACATGTTGTAGAGAATCATCTTCCCTCTCCAGCTCTTTTTTGATCCTGAAAAGATTAGCCGAGAGTCTAGCACCTTTTAAAGATGTGAACAGGAAACATTTGCCATCTATTGCTTCTAAGGGTGGCCACTTATGAAATTCCATCTACATAAATAAAGAACCTTGGTCTCCACCACCCCTTATTTCTTAACCCAGACACTCCTTTCTATTGATTTCCATCTTTAGATAATAACTTAGCTCTTTCAAACAATTACAAATCAGAAAAAAAAATATTTGAATCCATCTGTGACTTTCAAGCACCTTCTCTCCCTGCCACCACTTGAGGTTGTTCCAACTTTCCAGACAGAAACAATGTACACCTTAAATGTATTAATTAATGTCCTTTGTCTCCCTAAAACATACAAAGCCAGGCTATAATCTAGTTACCGTGGGCACATATTCTCAGGACCTCTTGAGACTGTGCCTAAGGTTAAGGTCACTCATATTGGCTCAGAATAAACCTATTTATATATATGTTATAGAGTTTGACTCTTTTCATCAACAATGTAGTGAAATGAAATTTCTATCCTCATCCTTGAGAGAGATATATCTGAATATATATGTACAATATAGAGAGAATAAACAGCCATGTGTTGCTTAATGAGGAAGATACATTCTGAGAAATGTGTTGTTAGGTGATTTTGTCATTGTGTAAACATCGCAGAGTGTAATTAGCAAAGCTTGATGGTATAGCTTAAGACACATGTAGGCTTCACGGCCTTGCCTGTTGCTCCTAAACTACAAACCTGTTCAGTATGTTACTGTACTGAATATTCTAGGCAATTGTAACACAATGAGAAGTATTTTTGTATTTAAACATATGTAAACATAAGAAAGGTACAGTAAAAATATGATATTATAATCCTGTGGGACCACTATTGTATATGCAATTTCTCATTGACTGAAACATCAAAATGTGGTGCATGTCTGTATGTGTGTGTGTATATATATGTATTTTTTTCTGTGTTGACATATATATCAATATATATGCCACATAGATATTTTTGTCTGTGTTGTCATGGAAGCTTTTTAGTGGAAAATGTGTTGAAACTGTTGAAAGAAAAAGGGAAGAGGATTCATACTTTCAGTTAATTAGTAGGTGATTATGAGGGGTGCTTTTTTTTTCCTTTTCAAAATCTATATGATTGAAATTTCTATTTCCTTCTACAAATGATATATGAAAGCTTAAATGTGTTGGTAAATCGTGTGTGTCAAATTGACTGGCCCTTAAGATGCCCACAGGGCAGGTAAAAGATGATTTCTGGGTGTGTCCATGAGGGTGTTTCCAGAAGGGATCAGCATTTGAGTCAGTTGAGGGGAGAATATCACACTCCACAATGCGGGTGAGCAACATCCAATCCACCGAAGCCCATGAAGATTAAAAAGGCTGAGGAAGGGTGAACTCCCTCTCTTTCTACCACTTCTTACCTGGGACATACATCTTTTACTGCCATCAAACATTCATGTTCTGGTTTTCAGGCCTTTATACTTAAAGACTTACATCATTGACCCAAATTTGCAGGCCTTTGGATTCAGACTGAGAGTTTCACCGTCAGCTCCTCTGGGTCAGCTTTTGAACTCAGACTGAATTAGACCTCAGGGTTTCCTGGTTCTCCAGCTGTAGATGACAGATAAGAAACTTTTCAATCTCCATGATCACATGAGCCAGTTCTCAAAATGAATATATATTAGTTTTGTTTCTCTGGAGAATCCTGACTAATACATGAAGTAACCAAAAATTTCCACAATCATGGTACCGTATCATCTTGGAATTGGGTAGAATCTTTTACCTGGCTCTGGAATACTTGTGGCAGGAAGCAAAACTCTATAAAGGATTGGTTCGATTGGAATTGAAATGTCCCAAAGATCCTTTATTACTGAAATCTATTTCCTCAAGTAAAAAGAAAAGAAGCTATATCATGAGTTGGAAGTAAACTGATTTTGTTCTCTCAAGGGTTGGACAATTAGATCTATGTTTTGTGCATATAGAGATGATAATTAAATCTATAAAAGCTGGCAACAACACTATTCAAAACACTAAGGCTATCAGCTCTGTCTTAAACCAAGTAGATCAATCTCTGCCTCAGTAAGAAATAGTTTAGCTTCTTTCAATATCTTGTAAATTATTAAAACAATGTTTTCAGAGCCTGAATTTCCCTGAAGTGTATTTTAATGTAAATGTCATTTTGTTGATGCTGCTTGCTGTCCATCACTTACCATTTTTTCCTTCACAACAATCCATGTTTCTGTATGTTTGATAATTAAATTAATTTGGTTTAAACGGTTGCTGTCTACTGGACAAATGGACATATTTTTGCCAGTGTATAGTCGATAATATTGAATGGCAAATTGGTCTGAGTGCTTCTTTTTTCCTGTCAAGAAACAAAAACATTTTAAAAATAATATTGCAGGGATAATATACAGGGAGGGCATTTTTAATACTACCTCTACTTTCACTATCCTCATTGGATTCCTATCAGAGTTTAGTCATTGAGGGGAAATTAAAGCATCTCAAATCTTACCATGTTGCCAAGTGAGTTTCTCAAATATACATATAATTCTGTTCTTCATGTTCTTCCTCCACTTCTCTTTTCCTTTCAAATTCATTGCTGTAGAGAAATAACAAGAGAAAAAGAGAATTGATTTTGCACATAGATTTATTTGTCCATTTAAGTACATCTCCTTTATGATAGCCAGAGGAATCATTTATGCATTATTAAATGAAGATCTCAAGGAGTTGGTTTGTATTTGTTGAAGCTTAACTCATTCAAGAAACAGCATTCATGCTTGTTTGGGTTAACGTATCATTTTTCAGTCCATTAAGATTAATCCTAGTAAAAAGATGTAAGATTTAGCAAAACAAGTAGAGAATATCTAGATTAAATTTCAAATACACAAAAATACAGCTTTAGTATATATATGTGTGTGTGTGTGTGTGTATGTGTGTATGTGTGTGTGTATATATCTATATCTATCTATCTATCTATCTATCTATCTATCTATATCTCCCCAATATTTCATGGGACATAGGTAAACTAAAAATGTGTTTATTGTTTATCTGAACTTCAAATTTAGCAGGGCACTTTGTTAAATTTTGCTGGCTACATAATTCTGGAACCACTACTCACAGAGCTGGAGTCATTTGCCTCTACTCTCCATTAGCTAGCTAGCTGTTGCTATCTTATTTTTAAACTCTGATAAATACACAACAGATGAGAAATAGGTTAAGTGTCTGGGCATGGCAGCTCACACTTGTAGTCACAGTAATTTGGGAGGCTGAGGTGGGAGAATTGCTTGAGCCCAGGAATTCAAGACCAACCTGGGTAACATGGCAAGACCTCATCCCTATGGAAAATTTAGTATAAATTAGCTAAGTATGGTGGTACATGCCTATGGTCCCAGCTACTCAGGAAACAGAGGAAGATAGATCACTTGAAGCCAGGAGGTAGAGGCTACAGTGACACATGCTTGTACCATTGCAATTCAGCCTGGGCAACGGAGTGATGTCATGTCAAAAAAATAAAAATAAAAAAGAAAGAGAAAAAAAAGAGAAAACAAAAGAAAGAAAAGGAAAGAAAGAAGGGAGGGAGGGAGGGAAGGGAAGGAGTGGTCTTTTATACTTTCATTTTCTTCTATTCCTGCAAACAAATGTTTTATATTTAAAAATTTAAAGGAGTTTCATTCCTAGATATGTATCTGTCACCCTACCCATTCATTCAGGGGAAGGAGCCAAGCAGAATACTCCTTCTAATTCTGTACTCAGTCTGAAAAGCAAAACGTTCTTAAGACAGTTATCTAGAATGTCACAGTCATCATTTCAATGGCATAATATATGGATATACTTGGATGACTGTAATATTTAGCTGCTTGTCAGACTTTCAAGTAAACTCATTGTAAAATTTTCTCATTTCTTAGTACTATACCTGCTACTGGCTATATTTCTCCCCAACCTTCTGTAGGGAAAACTGGTGCTATTATTACTAGTATGCGTTAAGGGAATGGGAGCATGGGCAGGCTTTTGTCTTCTTATCAGAAAATATAAATCAATTGATAAACGAACATTTGAGAGGTCAGAATACATCAGGCATTTTGCCATGAACTTATCAATTATCTGTGATTTCGTGATTACCTATTTTAATTTTTAATTCAGTTGTCTTATACTTCCAGGATTTTGATAATGTTGCTCTCTCTGTCCCTCTTACACCTGTCTTATACCACCCTTTGGGACCTAGTTCAAGTACCACCTCCTCTAGGTAGTCTTCTAAACCCAATTCAGCTGGTTTGGGAGACATTTATCTGTGCTTTTCTCTGCATTGCAAAAGTCACTTCTTTTCTGGCACTGTGACTGTGAGATCATGAAGTTTTGGTTACAAATGTTCAGGTGTATCCTCCTAGTGCTTGTCATCATGGACCCCCTTCTCTGAATAACTGCCGAATCCATAGTCTTAAATATGGGGTTTTCTCACTCACAAGAGGTTATTCCTCCTAACTGCTGAGGTTTTCCTCCTATCTCCTAACCCATGCAGAGTTGATTGAGAGGAAATTCCCAAAGATGAGGGCTTGTCTGGGGCTTGGCCTAAGACACATTCCTATATGATTGATTTTCAGAGAGTCTATCAGGCTAGTTGGGTTAATTAGATCCTCTCCCAGACATACTGATGCAGGTAAGGAGAGAATAGCTTAGTCACATAAGTGCCAAAAATCTGAAGTACTGTATGGTAAACTCATTTGCTGCTCAAGGGACCGGGCAAAAAATATATTGTTAGTGCATTCTGTTTGACCCTCAGATTTTTTTACCAAAGCTATCCTTGACTCCAAACTTACGTTAGGTCCACCAATACATGCACTCTTGTTAAGTTTCACTGTTTTAAATTATATATTTATTTGTATGATTAATATCTCCTCTCTATAAAGCTGTAGAAGGTAAAGGTGGATTTGTTCTTCCAGTTAAGCATTCAAAAAGATACACAGCTGAATGAGTGTTGAATGACCTGTTATTTTCACCATACTGTTCTCCAAGCAGCTAGTAAATTCCTACCTACTAAATTTTACTTAAAACAACATCTCTCTGCTTAGAATGGTTTTAGAAATAAGTGTTGAAATAGTGACATCAGTTAAGCCCTAGTTCCCATCATTGCTCCTTCAACACACATTCATGGATTTCCTAGCCAACCAGGATTCTTACATCTGTGAATTCAGAACATTTATTATTTTTAATGTCAGAGATATTCTCTCTTTTACTTATGTGTATGCCCTTAAAAATTGACCACTTCTTGCCATAAAAAAAATGACTATTTCACCTGCAATATACCACAGCAACTATCACTCACTCTCACCCAAGCAGTATAACAAGGTTGGGTGTGGTGGCTCATGCCGCTAATCCCAGCACTTTGGGAAGCTGAGGTGAATAGGAGATCTGAGGTTAGGAGTTCGAGACCAGCCTGGCCAACCTGGTGAAATCCTGACTCTACTACACATAAAAAATTGGCCAGGCGTAGTGGTGCACACCTTTAATTTCAGCTACTCAGGAGGCTGAGGCAGAAGAATTGCTCGAACCCAGGAGGTGGAAGTTGCAATAAACCAAGATCGTGACACTGCCCTCCAGCCTGGGTGACAAAGGACAAAACTGTGTCTCAAAAAAAAAAAAAAAAAAAGAAAGAAAAAGAAGTATAACATGGTCTGTTTGTTGACTGATAAGTGTTTTAAAATGAAAATGATCTTGGCCTTTCCTTTTTTTAATGCATACTTATTGAGTCTAATTTTCTACTTAAAGCAAAAGTCCAGGGAGGTTGTTAAGTTCAAGACACCTAGCTTATTTTATACAACAATCAGTGCTCTGAAGAAAATTCACTGGAGCAAGGAGATAGAGAATTACTCAGCCAGGCAGGGAAGGTCAACTCCAGAGTGAGTGGTTGCTGAAAGCCACTTGAAATGTAAACAGCTTTACAACAAGAGCACACTATGCCTTGCTCTTAGGATAAAGCATGCCAGGCAGAGGGTATACAACATATGCAAAGATCCTGAAGGATAAGAATTTGGCCTTCTTAAGGAGCAAAGATTACATCTTAAGGAGACTGGATCATTGCAAGTAATAGTGAATGTAGGAACAAGCTGAGATAGAGAAAAGATCAAGGAAAGCTTTGTAGATTGTGGCCAGGCATTTGCATCTCATTTTACATTGGCTGAAAAGTCATTGGGGGTTAGTACACATTTGTATTTTAACAAACTGAAGTTTTTGTACATGCATAATATTTATTAAGGATCTCCTGTATACTAAAAAATGTTTGCAATCATTGCAATCAGAGATAATTTAGACAGAAACATTTTCTTCTGAAAACCCACAATCAATTAGAGAAACACACACACACAAACTACTGTATATACTTAGAATGTAATAAGTGCTATATTAGACATAGACTAAACTGTTAAGCCCAAGAGGACAGAAATTTCTTCTGACATGTTTAATTTTGTATTCTCAGCTCATAAAGCAGTGGCTGGAACTTAGTAGGTGCTCAATAACTGTCTATTGAAGAAAACAAACAGGGAAGAAATATGGTAAATAAGGACATTAGTATGTAGGTATGCATTCTGTCTAGGAATAAAAATGTGTAGTTCAGCTCTTCTATTTACTTTCTATGATGGCTCATTCGGTGAACTGACACAGAGTTTGTCTAACCTTCATTTCTCCCTGAATAAATCGTCCTACAGTTATGGAGGCATTGCCTTTACAGAACTAAGGATTTTCAGTGGTAAATGTAGAAAAAGCTATCATGGATGTCCCAGGTGGGAGATTACATCAGCCAGTCCACTTATACAGAGCTTGGGTGACATAAATGGACCCCACAAACATTGGGGATTTGCTTGACAGGCTTTGTGAAAATGCCAAGTAGCCTGATAAGTGCTTCATCATGGGAAGTATGGGTGATGGTGATAAAGCTGAGGACATTGTAAAAAAGTAGGGACACAGTAAAGAGTGTCACTGAGAGAGTCAGGGAAGAGGAAAGAAGGCTAGGAGGAAGACCCTGAGGATTGTGGGGAAAATCTTGGAAACCGAATACTTGACCTGAATAATCTGAAGGAAGGAAATACGTATGTAAATCTTGAAGTGCCTCCTTCAAGAAACCAAATACTGCGAAGGCACTTTAGTGTTTGTGAGCAAGTCACTGAAATTTTCATTAGGAGCCCAGAGGCAGCCATGCAATGAAAAAATATTTACCACTGTTTCCTTTTTCCTTCTCTAGCAACAATTTAAGAATGGCAGTAGCAATCATATTCTGGGAGAGTACCAGGGGGTGAGTACAGACCCTCAAAACTAGAGATTGTTTAAAGATCATCTATTTCAACCTTTCACTTCACAGACAAGGCAATTTAGGGTGATCTTGCCATGATCTTTTTTTTACTTCGCCAGATGAGCCAATAAGATAACCTAGATCCCTTGATTCTACTCAAAAATGTTTCTGGGCAATAGTGGAGTCTCAGCCGCTTTTTGTTTTTTTTTCTTTTTCTCTCTCCCTTCCTTCCTTCCTTCCATCCTTCCTTTCTTTTTCTTTCTTTCTTTTTGAGATGGAGTCTTGCTCTATCATCCAAGCTGGAGTGCAGTGGCATGATCTCAGTTCATTGCAACCTCCGACCCCCAGGTTCAAGCGATTCTTCTGCCTCAGCCTCCCTTGTAGATAGGATTACAGGCACCCACCACAACGCCTGGCTAATTTTTGTATTTTTAGTAGAGACGGGGTTTCACTATATTGGCCAGGCTTGTCTAGAACTCCTGACTGGTTATCCACCTGCCTTGGCCTCCCAAAGTGCTGGGATTACAGGCATAAGCCACCATGCCCGGCCCTGGCTGCTTCTTAAAGACAGTGATCTGAAGGCAGTTTGGCTTGAAGAGGAGCAAGGAGTGGTTAAGTAAGCTGGAATTCTTCAGCCTGTTCATTGGTCAATAACTGTGTTTATTGTTGAAACTAAAGGGATAAATAGCATGAGTTAAGGTTTAGAGATAAAAGCTCAATGGTTAAGTGAGAAACTGAAAGTCCTTAGAGACAATTCTGATAACCTTAACCTTAAATTTAATTTACTACATATATCAGCTTTGAGTTGTACTGACTTCGTGCATATCTTAAAAGTAACCTGGCATGGTAGATATTAATTAGTCACTGTGTGATTAACTAGTCTGTTATAAAGTAGTGAAAATCATAGCATGGGTGATAGCTTTCAAACAGACCTGTCGTTCGAGCTTGACTCTGTCCCTTACAAATTATGAGATCTTGAGGGAAGGTCTCATAATTTGTGCCTCAGTTTCCTCCAGTGTAAGATGAGATTTATGGCCTTGAATAATTATTACCATAAAGCTTAGTTATCATATATAAAATAACATAAATACATGCATATGTACATATGTACACATGACACCCAATAGCAGATTTTTAAATATTCATTGGTGTTCATTATAAAAATAGGGCAAAATTATAAAGCTGAGTCAGTACCCACACTGGCAATATAGCTTGACACTTTACAGAACTTAATAATTTTAGAGTGAATTTTCATATTATGAGGATCTATGTTCCTGGTTCTCTCCCTTACCAGTTATTTGAACACCAAACAAGTTACCTAGTAAGCATAAGCATCCCTTATTATTAAAAAAAAGGTGAGGGAAGAAATGGGAACTTAGGGAGTAAGATGCTATGAGGCTCACTTTGCCATGTAAAAGTTACTACTGTGTTGGTCTCAGTTGCAACTATTATTATTTTTATTATAGGAAATTTCTTCCAGCCTTTCAGAATATGGCGATATCTGAGACTGGGTGTTATACGGAAGAAGGTATGACTTTGAGATAAATTTTCTCTTTCTAGCTCTGTTTCTTTACCTCCTCATCATCACTATTGTTTTCCTAAAAGGTGGGCAGTTAGAAAATGGGCTAAGGCATCATTGCAGAGGGCTCAGAGCTTATAACCAAGCCACACACTACAGCCAATGAAGAAACTGGATTACTTGATGGGATTTGTCATGTACAATCTGGAAGACAATGTATGAGTGTTATATTATTCTCATCTTTCCATAAAACTCAATATAAAAGAAAAAAATGTGTTCCACTGGCTAAGATTATATTTCTGTCTCAGATCTAAGGTTGCATACAAAAGAGGAAAGAAGATGTGTTCTCTTTGTTTTCAGATGAGGAAACAGAACAGACGGCTTTCCACACTAGTTAGAGGCAGAGCTGGGGCTAAAATGTTGGATTCTAATAACACATTTGCATTAGATCAGGCTGAATTCATAAATTTCCCTACTCATAAACACTTGGTATGGAATGCAATTGGACTGAATAAATAACTAGACATTTAATTTCATGCATGCATCTACTTCTTTTGGAAGATACTTTACGAAAGCTGTTCATTCAAACATTGAATCCAGGCTCATGAGAATGCTGCAGAATGGAATTATCATCTTCTATTTACCAAGATGTCCATTAAAATAGAAGACACCATAGATTGGTACCAATTTTAAAGCCATTTTGCAGACAAAAGAAAAAGACTGGGCTCAGAATCACTACCTACTATGTGTCAAATAAATCCCCTGTACCAATACAGCTTCTGAGAAAGAAAACACTAACTTACAGAAAAGATCATGAATTCTAGTGTCAGAGAGATGTGGATTTCATATCCAGCCCTATCACTGACTGTGGAATTCCCTAAGCCTCAGTTTCCTCGCCATAAAGTGGGCATAATACCAATCTCACAAGACTATTTTAAAGATTAACTAGAATATAAAATTAAGCAGCATAATAGTAAGTGTTAAGTAAATACCAGTTATGTTCCCTTCCTGTTTCCCTCACTTCTTGAGGATTCATGGCTTTGAAATACCAGCCTTCCCTCTCCTGGAGTGACTTGTTTTTCTTAAGAACCGTCCACGGACAGCATTCCTTTTAACTTCATGCTTTAAACTTCTGAGTAATCCCCCTTGGTGAAATAAATCATGTCAGTCTTTGACTTACATTATCATGTCTATAATCACCAATAGCTCTTTGACTTGTATTCAACTTATGGTCATATTTATGTGGATCTCTTTAATTCTGGACTCCAAGGGAAACACGTCCACCCCACTAAATATGTCAGTAGAGAAGGATGTGCAGAATGTTAGTGTCTAAAGTAAATACAAGGGAGTAAATATTACCTAACTTTCACCTGAAAGAGGAGAAATTAAGCTCCTAAGCTCCACACTGAGAACTCTAGACATTTCACAGTGACAGTTTTAAATACAAAATTTCACCTTATTATATTGATTAAATTTCCAGAGACTGGACTCTAGACAGTGCTAAGAAAATTACCAGAACTAGAGGAAATCTTCTGAAATTGGAATAAGAAGAGTTTCATGAAAAATTAATGATTTAGAACCACCTGATTTTATGCTTGGAGGGAGACCACAGAATGTTTAAGCCCAATGGAGGGCAAGACCCCTATCTTAACCAAAATTGCTCTTCCTTAGACAAATTGAACAAATTTTCTAGAACATGTTTGTCTTAACAAGATTTTTAAAATTACGTTTACTTCCATAATATATTTCAAATAATATAAGAATACTTCAGCATCATTTAAATGACAATGTCAAAGTAGAAACACGTCTCAAGAGTTTAGTGCCAACATTTATGTTTATAGTCACATTGGGACCAAAAAAATTACTTAAGTGATAGCATTTAAACATGATTGCAGTATTTCTAAAAGTTGGATACATGGAGTATGGAAAGTCTGGATTTTTATTTTCCCAAAGGCACCAACCATATTACTCAAGTTTTAGAAACACTACTCTAAAATATTTCATTAACTGAGTGCTACGCATGTGTTTTTGGAAAATTTCTTAAACTTGTAGAAAATTCAGATATTCTCACCTGTAAAGTGGGTATAATAACAATCTTACAGACTAACATTCAATCAAATGACATAATTTAATATATTTAGCTATATTGTACATGTAAGATATGTACAATAAACTTGACTTACTCCTTTTGTTCCTCTAAATTCTTTTTATACATTCACTTCTTGAGGCCACCAGCAACATGCAGGCTATACATTATTACCTAAAACAAATAGTGGACATATTTTGATACCAATAAAATACATAAAGTTATTAATATATCAAATGATGGGGGTAGGTCATCTCAAGAAAAGTAGCTCTAAAATAAATAAGAAAGTTTGGAGTATATAGGGAAAATGCTGCTTTTTTAGGACAGTTCTCTGATCTTTCTTGGAGGAGAGACACCTAAACTCTTTCTCATCCTGGCAAATGGATCCTCTGATTCTATCATCTATAGGCTAAGCACCACCCAGTAATGAAACCTATATTTAAAGAGATACAGAATTAGACAGGCTGCTTCAGGTATCGTATTTAATGAATTTAGAACAAACCCTGAGTAACTTTTTATCAAAGGGTAGCAGCTTTCCCCAGCTTTACTTTCTCTTTCCCCTCACTTCAAGTATTGACACAGGACAGAAATTGTGCTACCATCTCAGTTTTGTGCTTGCTGTTGAATTCCATGGCCTGAGTGGGAACCTCTTCTATAGTTCATGGCCCTGCACACTTTTACCTATGTCCTGGAAGACTGAATAATTTTCCTAACTCTCCCAAACATTTAATGAAGACGAAGGTAGGGGCCTGGTAGAAACAATTCAAATACTGTAAAGCAATGTTCAATTATATAATAAATAATTATTGAATCTGTAAATTTTCAGGATTATTTTGAGTATTAAATGGCTGGAACACACAGCAGATACTGTTAATTATGAGGCACTTATTTTAATTTATCTTTATTCAATTAGTGGCGGCTTTACAAATCTCAGTAGGAATTTGAAATCTAATTTAGCTCTTTCTTAGCTACCTGACACTTAATGTAATAAGAATGTGGAGGTTGGAGTAGAAGGAGAAATATTTAGTAGAGTTCAAATCACTAATCGGAATAGATGAGATGGGAAGGTCCTGGATTTAGGCAGATGTGTTCTATGTTGAGATCAAGGCCTTATCATGGAAGACAGGAGAGTAGAGATAAAGGCCAGACTGTATTCACATTGTAAATATGTAAACACAAAGATAGAAATCATCCTGCAGACAATGACCAGATCCTGGTGGTAAGAGTCTGAAAGGGAGTGGGCTCACATATGATAAACAGATAAGAGGTGGACTATGGAAGTGATAACAGTAAGGGAAGTCTGACCATGCAGTTTCTGCAGAAAGCAGAAAATCCAGTTGCATAATCGAAAGTGACAGAATCCAGGCAGGGTCCGTGCTCTGTAGGCTGAATGTTTGAGGAGTCTGGAGAGGTTGGGTGTAACTGGTTTATAGATTTATCGTAAACAGAGATTGTCCAAACTGATTTGTATCACTGCATGAGCCTACATAGCCAATGTTGGCTACTTCTTGTAATTGAACTGTTTTAATATCATCTCCTCAGTGCCAAGAAACATGTATTATTTAAGTGTAAAAGCCAAGAGCAAGAATAAATCCCGGAAAAATGAGATAAACGTGTAACTGGGATTTTGTGCATGTGAGAATACTGTGTCTTTCTGGGTGACTTTATTTACACACTTGCATCCAGTTGGGTTCATCTTGTGAGGAAATGGATGAAATATGATGATGATACCATGTCTGATTTTTAAAAACAATGTTGTCATTACTTTCCACATGCAAAGATGTTCTATATACACAACAGTGAACACAATGCAATTAACCCAGTTTTTTTTAAATTTATTTAGAACAATTTCAAAATTCCTTTTGAACCACTTTTTGGTGAAATACATACCAAAAAATTTTGTTTATTTTTAAATGAAAAATTCTGTTGTTCAGTTGAATCACTCTACTCTTGGACTAGTATTCACTCTGGCTGGTATTTCGCAGTTTCCAAAATTAAAATCCACCTTCAAAATGATGATGAATACTATCGCTAGTGATATTCATTATAGGATCAGTTGAAAAGAATATTTTTATCAATTTTCATTCTGAGTAAGATGTGATTCTAAGGAAGGGCAAAGCTGTTTATGGTGCCTGTGGAAATATCTAGTTGACATGTTTTTCTGTAGATTCATCTTATGTCTTTCATCTTCTCTTTGTATTGACATTAATTTTTCACACAGCATAGGACTGATTTGATTTTATATAAAGCAAAGGGAATGTGCCAATAGAATAAAATAATCCATGTTAAGGTAGTTTTCCTGCAATTTGTCTCATACAACTATATAATCACTCTGTTACCTCAGTCATGTCTTGATGTTCCTTTGGATAATAATTGCAATTTGTTACTTTTGTCACTATTTTAGTGTTTACAAAACTTCTTCCATGGACATCATTCCATTTGATCTTCAGAAACACTGTAGGATATTCATTGTAGAATATAAGATTGTTTCTATTTCCATCATAAAGGTGGTGGCTGTTGAGAGAGTTTCAGTGATTTGCTCAAGTTACAAAAAAGAGTGAAAGAGTTACCTTAAGCATATTTCATGAAAGAGCTATTTCCATTCCACTATGTTAAACTCTAAAAAAAATTATCTGCAATAAAATGAAGGTTCACATAAAAAAACAAGCCTAAACATTTAGCAGAGAAGAAATCGAGAAAAAATCAAATAACAAAGTAATTCATTTATGTGTATATTATGTGTGTGTACGTGCACACGCCAGAGAGAGAAAGAGAGATGGAGATGAAAACAGAAAGAGACAGAGAGAGCATGTCTGTGTGTGATTGTATTAATTGGGTAGCTGACAGGTCACCAGTTTAAATGTACTGAGAGTATTCTTAATTTTTGACATACAAGTCTTAGGGATGATATAGGAAAAACTAAAACAACTGTGGCCTTTATTGATGCTATCTATGAGTCAAATAGGTATGGACTTTTGAAAATATATATCAGGTTAAACTAGCATTCTCTACAAATTATTGTGCTTATTGATGTTCTATCCCTCACTGTTTTCACACAAGTTTTGCTCACTTTTCTTGAAAGACTGCTGTTGAAAGCTGACTTTGTTCAATAATTTTTTCCAGATTCAAAATGTGTACATTGATTTTTTTTGTCTCAAATTCAGTAACTCAATACTTCATGGATTAGTGTTTAATTATTCTCAAATTTTGTCTCATCCATCAATTTCTTTTCATTTAATAATTACTTAATGGACACATTAATGTATTCTTTTTTATTAACATTTTTAATTGGTACATTGTAATTATACATATTTCCGAGATAAAATTTTATGTTTTGATACATATCTACGTTGTATAGTGATCCAGTCAAAGTTGTGTCTGTATCACATCATGCATTTAAATGCATTAACCAGTCATTGTTCTACTTTCTGCTGCTGTTATACAATATTATTATTTTTTAATTTCACATGTAAATGATTACATGCAGTATTTGTCTTTCTTTGTCTGGCTTATTTCACTTAATGTGATGTCCTCCAAGTGCATCCATATTGCCACAAATGACAGGATTCTGTTTTTTAAAAGACTGAGTAATATTCTATTGGGTATATATATTTTCTTTATCCATTTATCCATCCTTTGACACTTAGGTTGATTTTGTATCTTTGCTATGATACACAGTGTTGCAATATCTCTTCAGAATACTTATTTCACTACCTTTGTGTCTGTACTCAGTAGTGTGATTGTTACTGTGCATATGGTAGTTCAATTTTTAATTTTTTTGATGTATCTTACATATTGTTTTTCATAATGGCTGCACTAGTTTACAATTGAACCAACAGTGTAGAAGTGGTCCCTTTTCTCAACATCCTCATCAATACTTGTTTCTTTGGTCTTTTTGTTAAATTAATTGGGTGAGATATCACATTGTGACTCTTATTTAAATTTCCCCAGTGATTTGTGATGTTGAGCATTATTCATATACCTGTTGGCATTTTGTGTTTTCTTTTGAGAGAAAGTTCTGTTGATCATTTTTAATTATGTTCCTTATATATTCTAGATATTAACTTCTCATCAGATGTATAGTTTACAAATATGTTTTCCCATTTTGTAGTTTGTCTTTTCACTCCAGTAAGAGTTTCCTTTGCTGTGCAAAAGCTTTTAGTTTGATGTAATGTCATCTGTTTGGTTTTGTTTTTATTTCCTGTACTTTTGAGGTATTTCAAAAATCTTTGCTCAACCCAATGATGGGGAAGCATTTCCTCTCTTTTTATGTTTCGTAATTTCAGGTAATACACTAAGTCTTTGATGTATTTTGAGTTTATATTTGTGCATGCTGACAGGTGGGGATCTAGTATGAATATTCACTTATCCTAGTAGCATTTATTGAAGAGACAGTTTTTGTCATAATGTGTGTCATTGGCACCTTTGTCAATAATCAGTTGGCTATAGATATATGAATTTATTCCTGGCCTCTCTCTTCTATTTTATTGATCTATATGTATATTTTTATGCCAGTACCATATTTTATTGGTTACTATAGATTTGAAGTATATTTTGAAGTGTGACACTGCCAACTTTGTTCTTTTTGCTCTGCTTTGTTTAGGCCTTTTGGGATTTTTGTTGTTGTTGTTGTTCCATATGAATTTTAGGATTTGTTTTTCTATTTCTGTGAAGAATGTCATTGGAATTTTGATAGAGATTTACATCACATTGCATATCACTTAGGGTATGCCATTTTAAAAATACAAATTCTTTCAGTTCATGAACATGGGATATCTTTTCATTTATGTGTGTCCTCTTCAATTTCTTTCATCAAAGTTTGTAGTTTTAGTATAGAGATCTTTTGCATCCTTGCTTAAATTTATGTCTAGCTATCTTATTTTTGTAGTTCTTGTAAATGAAATTAATTTTCTTAATCTTTTTTCAGACAGTTAACCATTAGCATCTAGAAATACAATTAATCTTTGTATGTTATTTTTCTGTTTTTCTTAGTTTAGCTAAAAATTGATTGATTTTATTGATCTTTCCAAAAACCAAAGTCTGTTTTGTGATTTTTTTTTAAATTTTCAAGTATTATTTTTTATCTCTGTTCTCATCTTTATTTTCCTTCTTCTATAATTTTTGAGTTTAATTTGTTCTTGTTTTTATAGTTTCTTGAGGTGCATCATTAGATTATTTATTAGAAATCCTTTTCCTTTTATTTAGATGTTGCTTTATATAAATTTACCTCTTAGAACTGCTTTTGCTGTTTCTCATAGATGTTGATATAATACATTCTTGGTCTCATTTGTCTCAGAAATTTTTAAATTTCCCTTTTAATTTCTTCATTGTCTCTTTGTTTAGGAACATGTTGTTTAATTTCAAGCTATTTGTTGTTTCCAAAGTTTTTCTTATTTTTGGTTCCTAGTTTTATGTCATGTGGAGTCAGAAAGTATACTTGGACCTCTAACTTCAATGGTTTGTTAAGACTTATTCTGTGGCCTAACATGTAATCTATTCTGGAGAATGTTTCCTGTGCACTTGAGAAAAATGTGTATTCTGCAACTATTGGATGGAATGCTCTGTAAATGTCTGCTAGGTCTATTTGGTCTCCAGTGTATTTAAGTCCAATTTTTCTTTGTTAATGATTTGACTACATGGTCTGTCCATAGTTGAAAGTGTAGTGGTAAACTCCCCTACTGTTATTGTATTGCCATTTATCTCTCCCTTTAGGTCTAATAATATTTGCTTTATATATCTGTGTGCTGTAGTGTTGGATGCATATGTATTTATAATTGTTATATACTATTACTGAATTGATCTTTTTATCATTAAAGACTTTTCTCTCTTTTAACAGTTGTTGTCTTCAAGTCTTTTTTACTTGATATCATTATGACTGCATGTATTTGCTGTTGGTTTCTATTTGCATTAAATATATTTCCCTTCCTTCATGTTCGGTCTATGTCTGTCTTTAACAGTAAAACAGTGAGATGAATCTCTTGTAGGTAACATATAAATTGAGTCTTATTTCTTTAATCTATTAACCACTCTATAGCTTTTAATTGGATAATTTAATACATTTACATTCAAGGTTATTATTTATAGATAAAAATTATTTCTGCCATTTTATTAATTTTCTGGTTGTTTTGTTAATAGTTTGTTCCTTTCTTCCTCTTTCATTATTTACCTCCATTGTTTGATGGTTTTCTGTGGTACTAAGCTTTGTTTTTTTATCTTTCTCTTTTGTGTATTTGCTATAATTATTATATTAATTTTTGTGGTAGTGATGGGGCTAACATCAAGAGTCTTAAAGTTATAATAGATTTTTTAAGCTGACAGCAATTTATATTTGGTCATATAAAGATACTCTATACTATTTCCCTTTCCTCACAATTTATATTTGTGTTGCCTTAGTTTACTTCTTTATCTATTATTGTTCCTTATCCACCAATTCAATCTGTTGTTTTCTTACTACTTTTACTTCAAAACTTTATACTAGACAATTGAAAGATGTACCTAGCACCATTATATCACTGGGGTATTCTGGGTATAATTTATGACTTTATGTCTACCGATGAGTTTTACACATTAATGTGTTTTCACAATAGTAATCATTATCCTTTGTTTCCAGTTGCAGCACTCCTTTAAGCAATTCTTGTCGGCCCAGTCTAATGGTGAATTTCCTTTGCTTTTCTTTGTCAGTAAAGGTCTTTATTTCCCCTTTATTTCTGAAGAACAGATTTGCTGGAATAGTATTCTTAGCTGACAGTTTTTTCTTTTTTTGAGCACTTTGAATGTATCATCCCATTCTCCCCTGGTCTGCAAGGTTTCGGCTAAGAAATATGATGGTACTGTAAAGGTGACCTTTCATATGTGACTTGACACTTTCTCTTGCTGCTTTTGTAAACCTCTCTTTATCTTTGATTTTTGACAGTTTGCTTATAATGTGCCTGAGAGAGTTTGCATTGAATATAATTTGAGATTTTGAGCTTCCTGAATCTGTATGTTCATATCTATCTCACCACCTGGAAAGTTTTCAGCTATTATTTTGCAAAATAGGGTTTCTGTGCTTTCTCCACATATTATCTCTCTGGAACTTATATAATAATAATAAAAATTGTTAGCTTATTGGTCCCACAAATTTTGTGGATTGCTTCTTTCCTTCTTATTAATTCTTCTTTATTTTTCCTCTGATTGTGTTATTTCTTCTGATATAATCTGTTGTTAAAGCTCTCAAATTTATTTATCTATATTTATTGTGAAGCCAACTAAATGGCATGATGTTTATGGCTTTTGCCTTCAGCTGTACCATCAGACACACTATGGGGAGGCCCTCAGGTTTCTGTCACCTCTATATCATTCCCACTATTTTCTTCTTCTTTCTAAGGATCCCATGTCCTGGGATTCCACACTGTCTTGCTCAGAATCATCCAGATTTTAGGTCATAACTCTTTTGTCATCCACCCCCACCCCAGGTGGAGGGATTGTCTGTTTAGAGTCTCTATATTCTCCTTGCCTTTATACCCCTCTGCTTTATCTAGCTTCTTCACAAAATTCCCAGCCAGGGCAACATAAACACTCACAGATCACTCTCTATCAATTGTATTTTTAAAATTTCATTCATTGATTTATTCAACTCCAACATTTGTTTTTTTCTTTTTTCTTTTTTTTTTATGATATCTATCCCTTTGTTAAATTCCTTATTCAGATCATGAACTGTTTCCTGATTTTATTAAATGGACTGTGTTCTTCTGTAACTGGCTGACTTTCCTTATGATTATGACTTTGAATTCCTTTTTGGGCATTTCATAAATGGTGAGTTATTTTCCTTAAGAGTTATTATGTTTTTTGGAGGGTGAACATTTTCCTGACTTTTTTTGGTTTTGTTTCTTATGTCCCCACACCAATATTTGTGCATGTGCAGATTCAAAAGGCCAACAGACTGTCTGTAGGTCTTTTAGGGGAGGTGGTAGGAACTGCCAGGCTGGTTGTTGGGCAAGGGTTGGGCATGTGTTGGTACAACCAGTCCAGTGGCTGTCAGGCTCTCTCTTCAGGCTGAAGGGCACCAGCAGACCAGACATCAGGCCAGTCACAGGTATAGACAGATGCTGCAGGGCCACATGCCTGTATGGCAGGCTGTTTGTGTGTTGGGATTTGATATGGTTTGGCTGTGTCCCTACCCAAATCTCAACTTGAATTGTATCTCCCAGAATTCCAGTGCTTTGTGGGAGGGATGCAGGGGTAAGTAACTAAATCATGGGAGCCAGTCTTTTTCATGCTATTCTTGTGATAGTCAATAAGTCCCACAAGATCTGATGGTTTTATCAGGGATTTTCTGCTTTTGCTTCTTCCTCATTTCTCTTGCTGCCACCATATAAGAAGTGCCTTTCACCTCCTGAGGCCACCCCATGTGAAAGAGGCCACCCCCATGTGAAAAAAAAGAGGCCACCCCCATGTGAAACTGTAAGTCCAATTAAATCTCTTTTACTTCCAGGTCTCAGGTGTGTTTTATCAGCATCATGAAAACAGACTAATACAGTAAAATTAGTCCCAGTAGAGTGGGTTTTTGCTAAAGATACCCAAAAATGTGGAAGCGACTTTAAAACTGGGTAACAGGCAGAGGTTGGACCAGTGTGGAGGTCTCAGGGGAAGAGAGGAAAATTTGAGAAAATTTGGAACTTCCTAGAGCCTTGTTGAATGGTTTTGTCCAAAACCATTCTCCTGTGGAGAAATTCAAGCCAGCTATAGAAATTTGCGTAAGTAGCAAGGACCCTAATGTTAAACCCCAAGACCATGGGGAAAATGTCTCCAGGCCATGTTAGAGACAGCAGCCCCTCCCATCACAAGCCTGGAGGCCCAGGAGGAAAAGGTGGTTTTGTGGGCTGGGCCCAGGGTCCCTATGCTGTGTGTAGCCTAGGGACATGGTTCCTTCTGTCCCAGCCATTTCAGCTGTGGTTGAAAGTGGCCAACGTACAGCTTGGGCTGTGGCTTCAAACGGTGGAAGCCCCAGCCTTGGCAGCTTCCCTGCGATGTTAAGCCTGCAGGTATACAGAAGTCAAGAATTGAGGTTTGGGAACCACCTAGATTTCAGAAGATGTATCAAAAGGCCTGCATGACCAGGCAAGTTTGCTGCAGGGCTGGGGGCCTCATGGACAACCTCTGCTAGGGAAGTGTAGAAAGAAAGGAAATGTAAGGTCACAGCTCCCGCACAGAGTCCCTGCTGAGTCACTGCCTAGTGGTGCTGTGAGAAGAGAGTCACCTTCCTCCAGTTCCCAGAATGGTAGATCCACCAACAGACAACTCATACACACATTATCATGCTTATTTTTATATCTACATATGTAATTGATCATTAAAAACTCAAATGAATTTGCTTTATCTGTGATGAAATAGTATTGATAAAGTAATTGTATAATAATGTTTTGTTTTAGGAGACTTTTAGCCTTACGACGATAAAATATCTTTAATTCCCTTTTCTTTCTTCATTTTGTTATGCAGTTATTTTTACATCAATTATAACTCAATTACAACTAGATTTCAAATAATGTCTTCTCTTACAAGTTTTCTGATATTCTATTAATTTTAATAAGGGTCCCAAATAGATCATTATAATCAATCAATTATGAAACAATTGTGTTTTCTGTTTTGTGGTAAGCTTTCGTAGGTATGGTGAACACAAAGTGCAATATTTTTATTCTCATTTTAAGCATTTTTCTATCTATTGTGGGGCTGATGCAGACAGCGGGAACCTTTGTCTAAATTCATATGAATTGAAGTCAGCAAAATGTCCAATTAGAATTACCTGATGCTAATCCTCCTTGCTCCCACAAAAAAGAGGCAAAACCAATGGATCCGCAAATATATTTTGACTAGAATGACCTCGGAAGTACACTGGAGAGCACCAGGGGAACAGTGAAATCCCTGTGAAGCATGGGAACCCAGGATAGGACTGTAGAGAGGGCAGTGAGATATCCTGCCACAGTGTTTCCCCCACTACTATTGGCGCAGAGTCAGGGGACTTCTCCTTATGGAGAAAAAGAAAGCTGAGATCTCCAGGGGTTCCCATTGCTGCCACAAACACCAGCTATCTTTGCTATAAGAGAGGCCTTTGGTCCTCATAGGCCCTGAGTCCAGTTTGGAAAGTAGCCATGAATCTGTGCATCTGTATTGTCTTTGAATAGAAGCACACCTTTTGTACCACTCATTTCCATGACCTAAGCTGCTACAGCAGACAACCATATTTATGCATTTGTTTGTTTTAGAGACAAGGTTTCACTGTCACTCAGGCTGGAGTACAGTGGTATGATCACGGCTCACTGTAGCCTTGATCTCCTGGGCTTGGGTGATCCTCCCACCTCAGTCTACCAAGTAGCTGGGACTACAGCCACTCATTATCACGCCTGGCTAATTTTTGTATTTTTTGTAGAGACGGGGTCTTGCCATGTTGCGATCTGCCCTCTTTAGCCTCCCAAAGTGTTAGGATGACACACATGAGCCACAGCACCCGGCCCCATGGTATTTATTGTCTCACATCTTTTCACAAGTAAATATCAAGCATCTGGAATAAATTTCGAAAATGCTTTGTAATAGTGATTTGCCTTATATCCTACAAAAGACTGCCATTCTTTAGACCTTTAAAAATAAAGAGGGATAATTCTAGTCAATTGGTTACCTGGGTACTCTGGATATGTGACAGAGAAGAGGAGTGATAAAATAATATGTGATTGCAAAATTCCACCGAGATCGAACGTGCCAATGTACAATTTCAAATTCCATTTGCATTTTAAAAGAAGTGCACTCTAAAATAATTTCACTTCGAACATTTTTATGCCTGAATGCATTTTCTGTAACCCCCAGGGGACACACATTTTCTGTTAGTAACTGAACACATTTTCTTGCTCTAATGTTACAGCCGTTTATTGAGAAAGTTATGCCAAAATACCTATCAAAATTATTTTGAGGTGTAAAAATATTGTGTCACCTGCTTCTAATTCCAAAACAATCCAGGTTACATTTTATTTAAAATTGCCTGCCAAATATTCAGTTAACAGAAAAATATAATTAGTGAAAACTATCTCCAAAGTTTACAATCTGAAAGAGTTTTAATTGGATTCCCAGGAGATTAGAAATATTTCTATTTGTTTATGACATTTCCATTGAGATTCTAGAGCACCCACATTTGTAGGAAAAATACATAATTCAAATTCCTTACATTGGACTGGGTTTTGCTATTTGAAAAACAAAGAATAATAACATTTTTCAGCTGAAAAGCATCTTCATAATTTACTTTTCCAGTCTTTTCATTTCAGAAACGAAGAAAAGGAAGCCCAGAAATGTTCAGTTATTCCCATATGTCACACAGCAAATAAGAGAGTCTAACTAAAATAGAAGTGATGATATTTTCTCTGAGTCTTGAAAGAGTCCTTGCTGACCAGTAAACCAAAATAGAAGAGTCAGAAGAACATAAAGAGTGATACTCAGAGAGAGAGAAGAATATATTTTCCCTAATGTGCATAACTACCAGCTGAGTTAAAACTGTGGCTTTCTTCATAGCCTCCTCTAGATCTCAAAGTTTATCTCTGAATTCATTTCTTTTCATGCATTATTCTTACATTAAGTCTCTCCAAGTAGGTCCATCCTATACTACTCTGGGCTTCCTTTCAAAATTGGAGCTTCCCAGAGCCAACACATTAACCCATGGTAATTTGAAGT
The DNA here is from genome assembly GCA_004027715.1 of Plecturocebus donacophilus. NCBI lineage: Eukaryota > Metazoa > Chordata > Mammalia > Primates > Pitheciidae > Plecturocebus > Plecturocebus donacophilus. The sequence goes on from PVKP010006374.1 coordinate 35,225, forward strand.
CCTGTCAAGTAATAGAGAAGAGACTGACTGCTTGTAAAAACACCAGAGCTTGGTTCCTCCTGCGTTAAGCTGGCCCTCTAATGGGTTACTTCAGCCTTCTGAAGATGCCGCTATTAGGCCAATATCTAGAGCATCACAGAACGATCTGCTTCTATACCACTGGAATATTCCACGAGACCTGAGATAGTAAACAAGAGATCTTGGAATAATGCTCTGACTCTTTTCAAATGATTGTTTTGAGAAATTAAAGTGGGAGCATGAGGGCTGGGTAGGGAGAAAAAATAAATGAATGTATAGTGAGTGTCTAACATTCATGGAGTTAGTAACTAATTAAGGCAGAAGTATCATCCTATCCTAGTTAAAAAGTTTTAAAATATGTCTGCAACTCTTTAACACTCTGATATGGTTTGACTGCGTCCTCACCCAAATCTAAACTTGAATTGTAGCTCCCATAATCCCCACGTATCATGAGAGGGACCTGGTAGGAGGTAATTGAATCATGGGAGTGGGTTTTTCCCATGCTGTTCTCGTGGGAGTAAATACATCTCATGAGATCTGACTGTTTTATAAACGGGAGTTCCCCTGCACAAGCTCTCTTGTGCCTTTATTCTCCTTTGCCTTTTACCATGATTGTGAGGCATCCCCAGCCATGTGGAAATGTGAGTTCATTAAAACTCTTCCTTTATAAATTACCCAGTCTCAAATATATCTTTATTAGCCACATGAGAACAGACTAATACAAGTTCCTTCCACAGAAAGTGTGATATAATTGCTCACCCCTTAAATTTGCATCAACATGAAATGATTTACTTCTAATCAATAGGATGCTGTATCTTAAATTTGCATCAACATGAAATGATTCACTTCTAATCAATAGGATGCTGTATAAACTATATACAGTTACAACCTTGTTGTCTCTCTCTCTTCCTTTTTCTCTTTTATCTTGTGTACTCAGGTCTTTGGAGCCCTGCAACTCCACATTAGAAGTTTATCTCCCCTGAACTTAGATTATATGCAGATAGACTAGCCCAAGGAGCTTCAGCTGCTCCATTTCAGAGCTGTTCAAGTCCAATTGCCAGAATGTGAATGAACAAGAATTCAGATTTTCCAGCCCCTGGCCTTTGAGCTACTCATGCTGATGGTAAGAAGAGCAGAAAAACCTTCCTCATAGGGCCCTATCCAGATTGCAGATACATGAGCAAAAGTCATGATGCTTTGTTGAAGCCACCAGATGGTGCAGTGGTTTATTACATAGCCTCAGTGCCTGGAACTTGATCACAGGTGACTCAGTTGAGTCAATGAAATATTTAGCCTTGACTTTCAAAGAGCTGACAAGTGCAGAGCCAGAGGCTGAATCCTGGTTTTCCTTCCACCAATGCTCTGCCTTTTCATCCCACTACATAGACCAAGATTTTTTTATTTCATCCACAAACCCATGATTTCCCATTTCTCTAATGTGGTGTCTACTGCAGTACAGTCTGAAGGTATAATTAAGAGATTCCTGTTGGCACTCACTAACAATCACAAAGCTGTTATCTGGATGCAAAATCTCTGTGCAAATAACCTGTGACACTGATAAAATGGACAATATAACACTTGTAGTTTAAATGAATCATACCTCTGACAGCTAGTCTCCAGTCAATTTCCTATATACCCATGCTACTCTGCCCTTTAAGAGGAAATGTATATTCTCTCTTCGTCATATCCTCTCCCCTTTAAGCCTGTGACTGACAGGACCAATAGAATACAGACGATGCAGTGTTCTAGGACTTCTGAGTTCTGACTTCTACTTCCTTTCTCTTCACACCCCAAGCACTGTTTTAGCCAGTTTGAGCTGCCATAAGAAAAATACCATAGGCTGGGTGGCTTAAATCACAGAAATTTATTTTTCACAGTTCTGGAGGCTGAGAAGTCCAAGATCAAGGTGCCAGCAGATCTGCTGACTAGCGAGAGGCCTTGTCCTGGCTTGCACATGGCCATCTTTGGATTTGTTCTCACATGGTAGAGAATCAGAGTTCTTTGTCCCTTTAAAGGGGTACTAATCCCATTCAAAGGAATTAATTATCTTTCAAAGACCCCATCTCCAAATACAGTAGACCCTGCTTATCCTCATATTGCTTTCCCTGGTTTTAGTTATATGAGATAGAGTACACTCAGACATTTTGAGGGAGAAAGGGAGAGAGAGACCATATTCATACAACACTTTTCATACAACACTTACAACAGTATAGTGTAATAATTGTTTTATTTTATAACTAATCATTGTTGTTACACTCCTACTATGCCTAGTTTATAAATTAAACTTTATCATAGGTTTATGTGCATAGGAAAACAAATCACATTTTATATATATATATATATATATATATATATATATATATATACATACATATGGTTTGGTACTATCTGCAGTTTCAGGCATTCACTGAGGCCTTGAGATACATTTCCCAGGAATAAGGGAGGTCTACCTTACCATCCCATTGGGAATTTAGGCTTTACCCTAAGGGAAGTACAAATACTCAGTCCATAACAGCCACCATAGAAGAAACCCAGACTAGGTTGCCCCAAAAAATGGCCACATGACAAGACCATGGAGGGTGATTTGCTGTGTGGGGAGGGGCCAAGTTGGTGCACACAGGGGAGAGCCAAGCAGTTCTAGTCACAGCCACTATCTGACTGGAACACCCAAAAGATCTCACATGAGGCCAGGAAGGAGAATACTCAGCTGAGCCTGGGCATACATTTGGAATCATGAAGTACGATGCAACGGTTTTCATTTTTAGCCTCTATATTTTCAAGTGGCTATGTACTCAGCTATAGCTAATCAGAACAATGCGTATTATCGTCATTTTTAATTATAACAGAATAATAAGAACTATCAATTATTGGGAGTTCTATGTTTGATACAGTATTTGAAATACTGTTTAATCATCAATAAATTCTGTGTTGGAAACAGTAGTTATTATTATCAACATTCTTTAGATGTGAAAACCAAAGTGGTGACAGGTAGTTTGTGGATGAATTTATGCCATTAATAAGTAATGGAAGTTGCCTATTAACTCAGCTTATTTTGACTCCACAATCTTTTTACTTGCTTCATTTTTACTCACAAAGATCCCACATGTTTGTTAGGATGCTGGTGTAAACAAAATTGCCAGTCTTATAAAAGTCTAGCACATACAGTCATGTAGAGTACATCATAATTGATCGTAATGATAAATGACTATGATACTAATTTAATTATTTACTAAACTGCTTGTTATTTTTGAGTCTACTTCTTCAGTTTATTTTAAAAAGAAAGTTAACTGTAGAACAGCAAGCAGTTTATTCAGGAGATATTCCAGAAGAAGGCATCATTATTACGGGAGATGACAGATCCATGCACATGATTGCCCCTGAAGGTTTTCCAGTGGGACAAGATGTGAAGGTGGAAGCAGTAATATTGATGATCCTGACCCTGTGTAAGCCTAGGCTAATGTGTGTGTTTGTGTCTTTGTTTTCATACAAAAGTTTAAAAAGTAATTAAAAAGGGAAAATCTTATAAAGATGTAAAGAAATAAGACAGCTGCACAATGCATTTGTGTTTGACATTAGGTGTCTTACAAATGTTAAATAAATTAGGCTGATCACTGTGGCTCATGACTGTAATCTCAGCACTTTGGGAGGCTGAGGTCAGTGGATAGCGTGACCCCAGGAGTTTGAGACCAGCCTGTGCTACATGGTGAAACCCCATCTCTACCAAAAAAAATACAAAAATTAGCCAGGCATGGTGATGTGCGCACCTGTACTCCAAGCTACTCGGCAGGCTGAGGTGAGAGCATGGATTGAGCCTAGGAGACGGAGGTTACAGTGAGATGAGTTTGCACCATTGTCCTCTAGCCTGGGCAACAGAGTGAAACTCTATCTCAAAAAAAAAAAAAAATCAAAATGTTTACAAAGTAAAAAAGTTATAGCAAGCTAAGTTTAATTTATTATTAAAGAAAGAAATTTTGAATAAAAGTGTAGCCTAAGTGTACAGTGTTTATAAAATCTACAGTAGTGTTCAGCAATCTCGTAGGACTACACATTCACTCATCACTCACTCACTGACTCACCCAGAGCAACTTTCAGTTCTGCAACTCCATTCATAAGTGTGATATACAGATGTCCTGGTTGTTGTTATTGTTTTTTCTCTTCTAACATATTTTTACTGTACCTTATCTATATTTAGCTATGTTTAGATACACAAAACCATTGTGTTACAATTGCCTATGGTATTCAGTACAGTAACATGCTATACACGTTTGCAGCCTAAGAACAATAGGCCATATCATGTAGCCTAGGTGTATAATAGGTTATATCACCTAGATTTGTGTAAGTGTACCCTATGATGTTTGCACAATGAAGAAACTCCCTAAGGACACATTTCTCAGAAACTATCCCTGTCATTAAGTGATACATGACTGTACTTAAGTGGATGCTTTGTAGGCATTTTGGGAAGCAAGTTGTTTTAGGGTGCTGGTGCTTTCTGGAGGAATCATCAATCATATTTTGTGACACCTTCCAGGAAGTGAGTTCTGTCTGGGGGCCTTCTGTACTGTAAAGATGATTAGGATTTCTGAATGACTTGGGCAATCTTAGCAACCTATGGAACTGGCAAGATTCCTAACCATAAAGCTGCCATTTGAGGATGAAGCCTTCTGCATCTTCAGCGGTTCATTCAAAATTTGGAGGCACATGTCCTCAGGATAAACATGAGGAAAAATAGTTCCACATTCTATTAAGTGATTACAACTAATAAAGTAAAATAGACATTACCTTGGAAAGATTTCCAGTGTGAACTGAAGAGCTCTAGCAGCAGCATTTGAGCTAGCATTGTTCTATACTTCTAAAAAGTGTGGGACATGAGTTGTAGCCTCTCTTCCTACTGTGTCTTGATTATAGAAATTATCCATTTGTCCTACGAAGCTTCAGCTTAAAAGCCTAAGCACTTTTGATTATATAGTTTCCCTAGAATTGGATTTTAAAAATTAAATCAAGGAAAGTTTTGTGAGGAAAATTTCTCTTTTAAGGATGACTTTCTTCTCATTTTCATTTTCATTCAAAAATTATTTATTAATATTTACTAAGTCTCAGGAACTATTTTTTGTTTTGGAGATACAGTGGTAAGTAACATAGAAATGAGTTTATCCTTTAAAGGGATTATTTATTTTTATTTTTATTTTTTGCTTCAAAGGTAAGAGTTCTCTTGAACTCCACATTTCTCCAAATTTGGAGAAATGTTTATCCATGATAATGTGTCCCTGTTCTAGATACAAGATCAAATAATACTCAAAGAGAAAATGAGATTATGCATATGCACAATTTAGCAGACTTATAGATAGTTACAAAAGAGACTTTAGAGATAAATACTTCCCAGCAAAGTCAAATGAATTGCTTTAATATGTCAAAGGCCCCAGTATCTTACACAAACCAAAATGTCTAATATGTAGTTCTTCGTGCTTTATTATCGTATTCTTCCCAAATTTTACAGTATGATTCTTTCAGGACACAGCAAGATGTTACCTGTGTTATTAAAGCATCAAATTGATGACTCCAAGTACAGTGATGAAGTTCATAGGCTTTGGAGACAGTTTATATCATATTCTCAAGGATCATATCATAACCATTCTCTATACTGGTGATATAAAGTTAAAGAAAATGAAACATTTATAGCAGTCTCAATACTCTTACGTTAAAAATCAAGAGACAAATTTGGACTCTGGCATGTTGAAATTACTCAATGCATAATAATTATAAATTAAACATTTTTCCTTATTGGATGTCCATATTAATTTTTATACTTGAAAGTCTTTTCCTTGACAACTCTCATTTATAAAATAAAACAACACTCTTGTAGTTCTGAATGTCCAGTCTCTGGCTCAAATGGTTATAAATAGGCAGTTGGTAAATTAAAGTTATTTTAAAAGGACAAGGGACCTACACTCTAAAAAAAAAAAAAAGACATTTCTGCCTCCACATATTTCAAAACTATTTTTTCAATGCCAAAATCACTCTTAGTTTGAAACAGAAAGAAAAACTGTGAAAAGTTATAAGGAATAATTTCATTCACAAGACAGTGGATAGCCAAGGGCAACTGGACATTGTCTCAGGTTCCCAGGCCTTTGCTGAAGATTCTTTCATCATCTGAATAATTTGGCTTTCTCCCTCTTGGAAAATTGACTCTGATTCTCTGTTGTGCTTTCTAGAGCTGCATAGGGGAGTCAGATTTTGTATCATTCACCAGTTTGTCTCTTCACTACATTAAGTGAAAATGCCTTTAACCTAAGTTAATCAAAATAAAAGTGTCAAGTCATATGCTTCAAATAGTTTTTTACCCAGTATCAGAAGAAAAAAAACTTTGATTCTAAACATTAATTTCCTACAAATGAATTAACTTGATTCTTAGTGAATTAGATTTATTATTAGCCAATGTTTTAAGGCCATAAAGTTTGATTTTTCCTAAACTCATCAGTATGTACATATCTAGATACCTGCTCCCATATCTTTACTTAAGTAGGAAAGTTGTAACTGCTTTAAAACAATGTAGTCTTTGCTCAAATCATAGCATGGTGATTAAATGCATAAGATATAAACTACCTAAGTTCAAACTCCAGAGATATAAATTTACCAGATGTATGTCCTCTATTAACTTGGTAGACCTTTTTTTAGCCTAAGTTTCCTCATCTGTTAAATATTAATAATTATTGTTCTTGATTTTAGGGTTGTTGTGAGCAGTGCCTACCTCTTGGAAAGCTCTCAATATGTGATTATTATTATTATTATTATTATTATTATTATACTTTGCTGACAAATAGATTTCAATAATTAGTCATGTAGAATAAAACCAGTAATTTATAAAAGAGACTGTTTCTTGAACATTGGCTGTGTCTGGCCCTGTACTAAGACTGTAATTTCTCATTGCTTAACCTTATCAAGAGGGGTCTGTAACATTTTGTCTGAAAGCACTGTGAAAGTTAAAGAAACACAGTCCAGACAAAAAAAAAAATTTCCAAATATTACCATTTACTTTCATCTTTAAAAATATGTGGGAGATTCAGTTATATATTCTACAGAGACATTTAATTCTTTTTTTTTTTTGCTTTCCCTTTTAAAAATACATGTCCATCACACACCACCATGATTGAAACGTATTTTCCCCAGAAGCCTCCAATTCCTTCTCAGAGCCAAGCCCCACATTGCTTTTCTCTGCTAATACCCATTTCCCTTTCTCCATTTTTAAGTGTAGAGCTACTTTGTCTTTCATCAGCAAGAAAGAGTGTTATTTCTTGAGCATAGCGATAGGTGGTGAAGAGGGTAGGAACTGATGTGTAAATTGCTCAATTCTCTTTGGCAATTGGAGGAAACACATCCAAACCAGTAATTTTTCTCCAGTCACATCTAGTTTATTGTCTTAACCATCTATGAAATATTATTATCACTATTTTATTGATAAGGAATTTGAATTTTCAAAAAAAACTCATGAAGACATCAAGCTGGACTTTAATCCCTAGTTCATAATATTTTCAAAGTTAATGTATTTTTCAATGGATTATTTCACATGATTGTTACCCTATATAAGGATACATATTTTGAGTCAAGAAAATATACACCAAAGAAGTCTTTAGAAACAAGCCTCACATAGCCCCACTTGGGGTATACAAGTTTTTGATGCACTGTTGCCTAGAACCAATCTCAGCTCTGGGCTGAGATCCCTAAATTTTTTCCCCGCTGCTTCTTAACTCTTTAAGTTTAAGCCAAGCTTCATGTTCTTGGTTCATCTATTACACCATTCCATCATATCTGGGGTCAGTATATTATTCCCATTAGCTCCTTCCCCAATTTAAATTTGTCCCTTATGTTTCTGTGGCAAACGCTGCTAGTTTCATAACTGATATCCATTTTTCTCTTCATTTCCAAAGGCATCCAGGCCAGCAATGCACCCACTAAAAAAAAATCCTTATTGCTTTAGAATGCAGTGACTGGGAGAGAGCCTGAGGCAAACTTATAGGGTGCTTCTAATGTCCTGTGCCCTGATCTGGTCACAGACTGCCCTGGCACGTTCTATCAGTAAAATTGTATCACACTGTGCACTTTTCTTACCTACAGCTTTTGCTAGGTGAATCATTCTTCAATAATAAGTGAAAAGAGAAAGAAAATAGTTACCATAACAACAAAAATCCACTTTTTGCAGCTGGTTGTGTCCATGTGGTCTACTGTGAGATATTAAGATACAAGAGGCATACTACAGGATGGAACATTGTAGTAAAGACCGTTGTTTTCCTGATAGAAGACTCAGACCATGGCTTTTGACTTTTATCCTTGTCCATTCCCCTTTCTTCATTCCTGAGACTCGGATATGAATCTAGAGGTAGATCGAGTACTTTATAAGAATAAAAATTATATGCTAAAATAAACAAGCTGGAAGGAACCTAGGCCTTTACTTCTGAGCAAGGTAATTTGCCCTGGACTGTGACCTCTAGACCTCTTGTTATTTGAGAAATATATATTTTTCATTTTTTTTTGCTTTTATTGTTATTTTAATGGACATAATCATTATACATGTTTTTGGTATGCAGTGTGATATTTTGGTATATTTATACCATGTATAATGATCAACTCAGGGTAATTAATATATTAATCACTTCAAACATTTGTCATTTGCGTTAGGAACATTCAAAATCCACTCTTCCAGCTATTTGAAAATATTAAATCAATTGTTGCTTGCTATAGTTATCATACAGTGCTACAGGACACTAGAATGTATTCCTCCCATCAGCTGTACTTTCATACCTTTGGCTATCTATCTTTAATCTTCATAACTTCTTTCTTTTCTTTTCTCCTCCCTCCCTCCCTCCCTCTCCCTCTTCCTTCCCTTCCTTCCTTCCTCCCGTTCTTCCTTCTTTCTTATTTTCATTCTTTACTTTTTATTCAATCCTAACTTTCCAATCTTTCCCGAGAAATTGTAATAATTCACTCTGAATCACACCTATTTGAATAAAATCTCACCATTCATATGGCCAAACTATGTGAAGTTAAAATGTTTTTTAGATAGGACTAAAAAAACCAATTAGGACAACCTCAGTAAATATGTATGGATAGGTAAAGTCTTTTGTGGAGAATTACACAGGTAATTTTACAGTGAAGATTTTCAGACTGTTTTTTTCCTACCTTTTACATTTGCTGTTTTCAAATACTGATGCTATCTTATGCCTAAAATTGAAATCGTGTCTTTAAAAGAGCCAAAAGTAAGGTAAATATATTCCCATGCTTAAAATGAAGATTGAGACTGAATATTCTGCATGGCTTATAAAATTGAAAGACATTCTTAAGAAGAAAAGTTTAACTGTTCTGAGCTGAGCAGCATTACAGTACCAAGTAGATATGTTTCTAAGCAAAGTCATTGGAACTATAGCATTAATTTCTGCATGTAAATTTTGGTACTAGTAAAAAAACCAAATTAAAAAATGAAATAAAATCAGCCACCCAGTAAATATCACATTTGTACTTGCAGTTGTTCAGACCCCACACATTGAAGTAACACGTATATCCTCTATTTCTGTCACAGCGCGTATCCAATTCCCCAAATGCTGTCTCCTTTACTATCAAAATACATGCAGAATCTGTTCACTTTTCCACCTGTGGAACCCCGTCAGTTTTTCTCCAAACACTTCCAATAGGCTCTTTCTCAACAACTCCTATTTAGGGTCTTGACCTCTGTCTCTTCTTCCTGCAGGCAGAAATTAGTCCGTGCCTCTGCTCAAAAGCCTCCAAGACCTTCCTATCTCATTAATACTATGATAGATGGACTTTATTTTGACATGACATTTCTTTAATACCCTGGCCTACTCTGGCCAAGCTCACGTTTTACCACTTTCCTCTTACTTTATCAGGATGTGCCTTAGGCTCAGGGACTTTGCTTGAACTTGCTCTTGCCTCTGCCTGAAGCACTCTTATCCCAAATGACGTCTCATCTTACTGCCCTGCTTTGTTCTCTTCAGAGGCTGCATCAGATGGCCCGTATCATAGAGCCTTTTTCTGACTACCCTATCTGAAATAACCAACCACACCTCTTCTTCCTCCTGTTTTGACTATCCTCTCTCCAGCTCATTATTTTTTTATCGTAGCATACATTATGAAAATTAGTAATATTTTAATTTATCTAAGTATTTTCTATATAAAATATAAGCTCCGTGACAGCAGTAATTTTGCATGTTTTATTTACTCCATAAGAATAGTCTGAATATATAAATTCTTGGAGGAATGAAAAAGATAAAATTCTACTTCATTTTTAGACATCTGTTTAATTATTGGAGCAAAAGTTGGGCGAGGTTGAGGGAGAGAAAAGAAAGAAACATTGAAGAAATCTGCTTCCCTGGAATTCTTTGCAAAAGACATTCTGACAATTCTCTGTCAAATGCCCAGTGCTAACAATGTAGTTACTCAGGCACCATTCATCATGGTCAGCATTCCACATGCAGTGAGAGGAGGAAGCTGACCATTTTTGCTGACAAACAACTCTCCCTGCACAGACCCACTACACTGTCTCCTATCACCCAGGAGAATCCCTGCCCACAAATGTCAGACCCGCAGTTTCAGTCCAGAGACACCAGACAGGTAGGGAAGTTCTGTTTTGCGCCTTCAAAAGATAAGGGGTTAGTGTGAGTCTTCTGGTTTAAGATTTACGATTATGAATCTGATAATCAGAGATAAATGTGATTTGTTTTACTTTCTCTTGTCAAAGATTATGCCCTCCCAGGTTTCCAAAATATCTATATGTTGCACCATGCTATCACTACGAGAACAGTGTAGAACTTTGTAAAATGCTCACTGAAATCCCATGCCAGCATCCTCTTCTTGCTTTAGCTCCTCCTTCTCAGGCTCACTTCCTTATTTCCTGAAGTAAAGCAGGAATGCATGCACCCGCACATGCTCACGTACTTACACACATACAAACACACAGATACTGTCATTTTTTTGTGTGGGTAGTAGTTTCAGACACACTCTGCATGAGCAGTTTCAAATGTGAACTCTGACCTGCTTCTCCAGGCAAAGCATTCCAGGTTTCAGCAGAAAGGCTTTTTAATAAAACCATCATCCTAAGAAAGCAAGCGATGGTGCTTTATTCAAACATATCTAATTCTTAAAAGGTTACATAAATAACCTAAGACAAGATCACATTCAGACCTGTTTTTCTTTCTGCAATTGGCCTTTTTTTTTTTTTTTTTTTTTTTGCTATTTTTTCCTTCTCATATGGGGTCATATCATTAGGAGAACCATGGGTTAAAGCAGAAAATTTGGAAATGGGCCAAACATATTGAGTTTCCATTTCCATTCTCTAACCATTTCAGAGCAAACCAGTGAACACATCATTTTTGTGAAATGAATATTTAATCTCATATACTAAAAATTATTATTTGAATGTTTGATTTTTAATGTATTTTCAAATCATAAAACTTTTAGTGATTTTGCAGACACATTGTATTATATCAAAAATACTCAGAAAATCCCCACCCTTCCTAATCATATAATGTCAATACTTTCATTACAATATCCTGGACTAGGCATGCTTGAACATTGAAGTACTCAAGAAAAACATAAAAGGTAACTAAGTTTTGGAAAAGCATGCTGTACATGCAAGGTGCTTTGAGTGTTTTTCTCATCTCATTCTTACAGTATTTCTCTATGGGATGATTATTACAATCAGTTTAAAAGTGGTAGAAGGAAGATAACGTTGGCAAGTGGAAAAGTTAATGGTTAAAAATGGGTCTGACCTCCAACTGTGTACTTAAGAAAAGAAACTCCATGGAGGTTCTGACTTGAAACTTCAAATACTTTATAATGTCTTGGTCTTGGTTCCTTAGGATATGAGATCTGAGAAGCAACATAAGAAATCTTTGTAGAAAAAGTAAAATTTGAAATGGATTTCAATGGAAAAGTAATCTTACAACAAGGATTAAGAAAGATTAAAAAGGTAGAAGGGATACAGGAAATATATACTGTAATGAGAGAAAGGAAATGCAGGGTTGAGCAGACAAAGCCTAGATCAATTAAAGCATATAATTTTGTAAAACTCTGTATTATGACTGGAGATTGCTGGTATTAGGAGGTAGAGGATTCTCGTAAATAAGGCTTTGAGGATTCTCCAGATATAGAGGAGACCCAGGAGATTTTGTGTAGGAAAAGACATGTGCAAAGCAGGTGATTAAAATTATTCATATAACGGTGGAATATGAGCACATGATAAGGGAAAAAATAAAGTGCAATTAGCAACCTGACCGAAACAACACATTAAACCAGATGGTTGTAGTTAATGCAGCTTCATGGGAAAGGTGTAAACAATCACGAGAAGCATATTTTGCATATCACATAAAAAGAATATGATGCACCCTGAAATCTTTGTTACCATGGATGCATTCATTATTTTACTACTGTTTATTGAATACCTCCTCCATTTTTAAGAGTTTGGAATACATAATAGACACATATAGTCCCTGACCTCAAAGAGCTTAGTGTCTAAGAAGAGAGACAAACAAATATTCAGGGATTTGCAGTACACTGTGCTTATTGCTATAAAGGTGCCAAATACAGGGAGCCACTGGAACATATAGAAATTCATTACAATTGCAGTTATACTGAATCATTGATCCTCAGGCTATTTAAGACTGTTTTGAACAACATGTTAAATTTGATTTAGTTTGCAAATGCATGGTGGGTCTATAATCATGTGAAAAAAGTGTAATGGTAATGAGAAACAAAAGCAGTGATCTAGTTGCACTGGATAACCAAGCACACCAGAAACTGAGTGACAACTTTAGAAAACAGGATAGGCCTGAGCATAGGGTATAAAATCTTCCATCCTTCCAAATAGCAATTGTGGAGAAGCCTTTAGTAGTCGCTGGATAATGAACCACTGTAGCTGTAATTTAGAAGCAAAAGCAATTATTGAAGGGTATGAATGTGAGGAGTCAGTTTTCACGGTGAATTAGAGTTCTTTGATAATGAAATAGTTATTTCAAGTTAAATTAACCATTAAAGCATTTCAGATTTGATCTCTAAAGTTACAGTGAAAAATATAAAGGTCTGCAGCTATATTTTTCTAGAATAAATATATTTGTTAGAAACAAAAAGGAGGAGGTAGCATATGATCTGGCAAAAATAAAATGAAGACAAGATTGAATTGGACCATCAGAAACCTCATCTTGACAACAGCAATAGTCTAGGTGACCTTGGGAACTAATAAAGTTCTAATATTAGCTAACATCTATGGAGTTCCGTGTTGTTCTCTTTCTCTCCTTTCACAGTCTGTTTATAACACATCTATTCACCAATACAATTGCCTATTCCCCAAGCCTCCCTTCTCACTGCATACCTGTTAAGATTGCTATGGAGAAAACATAGTTAAATGCTTAAAAACACAGACTTTGGAGTTACAGGTTCCTGAATTCCAAAACCATTCAGGATCTGAGGTGACTTTTTCTCTTTCCTCTCTTTTAGTTGAAGTTTCTTCATTTATAGAGTGAGCATACCAGTGTATTGCCTACTTAGTAGTTTTGAGGATAAAGGTGATGATGGATATGAGGTGCTTAATTAACATGGTCCTCAACCTATGGTGAAGAATCAATTATGTTTATTATTATGTACTAAGCACTTAAAATTGATTTCTCAATTTCATGTCTCATCTAATTTTTCAGATGCATTGTTACCTATAATAAAGGTAATAGAATACCCCCTCCTATCTATAAAATTCTGCAACTCAATACTATGTTTATGCATTCAAGTTATTTAGCTCCTCTGAACTGCACATAAAAACAGGGTGAGTTTTGCACTTGTACAGTGAAAATTCTCAAATTAGTACTACATACACATCCACATCCACACAAACACACATACCTCAAGACCATCATACCTCATGCAAGAGGAATGTGATGGCCCCTTTTCATTTTTATATTTTATTCTCCCAGTTTTATGACTTGTTGATGGCTAATTGGTAAGAAATCTGAAGAACCCAGCACTGTCTAAAGATGGAAGCTAATCTCATGATTTGTGTAATATGACCTGGTTTGGAGCTAACAAGACAATCTGCTACTTAGTTTTCCCACTCTGCATTTAACATGGTTCCATATATGTCTTATGTAGAAGGAAATCATGGAGGAAGGAAGAATAGAAAAGAGAATTGCCATCTGAGTTATAGTATCACATTTTTGTCTCTTCTTATCTAATACTTTAGATGAAATGAGTATTAAGATTATAAGGTAGGAATATATTTAACTAAGGAGGTGAAAGATCCCTATAAGGAGAATTATAAAACACTGCTGAAAGAAAATATAGAGGACACAAACAAATAAAAAAAATCCCATGCTCATGAATTGAAAAAAATCAATATTTTAAAAATGACCATACTGCCCAAAGTAATCTACAAATTGAATGCAATCTATCAAATTATCAATGTCATTTTTCACACAATTAGAAAAAAATTCTAAAATTCATATGGAACCAAAAGAAGCCTGAGTAGCCAAAGCAAACCTAAGCAAAAACAATAAAGCATGAAGTATCACATTATCTGACTTAAAATTATACTACAAGGCTATAGTAACAAAACATCATGTTATTGATATAAAAATAGATTAATGGAATACAGTAGAGAACCCAGAAATGAAGCCATATACCTACAACCAACTGATCTTCAACAAAGTTAACAAAAGTATACACTGGGGATGGGGTACAATATTAAATAAATGGTCTTGGGGAACTGGATACGCAGAAAGATGAAACAGGACCCATATTCTCACTACCTACAAAAATTAACTCAAAATCGATTGAAGACCTAAATAAAAGACCTCCAACTACAAAAATCTTAGAGGAAAAATTCTTCTGGACATTGGCCTAGGCAAAGAATTTATGACCAACTCCACAAAAGTAAACATAACAAAAAGCAATAATATACAGATGGAACTTAATTAAAATAAAAAGCTTCTTCACAGTAAAACAATCAACAGAGTACACAATCTATAGCATGAAAAAATATTTGTTAACTATGCATCAAAGGACTAATATCCAGAATCTACAAGGAACTTAAACAGTTCAATGAGAAAAAAACAAAATAATGCCATTAAAAAGTAGGCAAAAGACATGAACAGACCTTCTTCAAACGAAGGCATACAAGTGGCTAACAAACAAAATAAAAAAAAAATCAATATTACTAATCATTAGAGAGATACAAATTAAAGCCACAATGAGATAGCATCTTATACCAGTCAGAATGGCTATTATTAATAACTCTAAACACAACAGATATTGTTGAGGATGAGGAGAAAAGGGACCAGTGATACATTGTTTGTAGGAATGTAAATAGTTGCAACCTTTATGAAAAATTGTACAGAGAGTTCTCAAAAAACTAAAAATAGAACTACCATTCAACCCATCAGTCCCACTACTGGCTACATTTCCAAAAGGAAATAAATCATTATATCCAAAAGACACCTGTACTCAAATGTTTATTGCTGCACGGTTCACAATATCAAACAAAGGTATGGAATCAGTCTAAGTGTCTATCAGTGGAGGACTGGACAAAGAAAATGTGGTACACATATACCACAGAATACCATTCAGTCATAAAAGAGAATCAAATCACATATTTTACAGAAACATGGATGAAATTGGTAGCCATTATTCTAACTGAAATAACTCAGAAGCAGAAAGTTAAATTCCACATGTTCTCACTTATAAGTGGGAGTTTACATGGGTACATATGGACATACAGAGTGCAATGACAGATACCAGAAACTACAAAAGGTGAGAGGGTAGGAGGAAGGTGATGGTTCAAGGATTACCTATTGGGTACAGTGGTCATTATTTGTGTGACGGGTACACAAGAATTTCAGACTTCACCCCTATGCCTGTAAGATATCTGCAGTTGTACCCTCTAAATATATAAAAATATGTACCCCAAAACCTAAAATACAATTTAAAAAAATAATAATTTTTAAAAGATTATAAGAAAGCCTCAAAGAATATCAAAATAACTAACCTCATATAATAAAGAAGTATATATGTGAATTATCTGAGATGAGCTGTTTGCATATGCTGCATTTTATAGCAAACATTATAATATTTTCATTAGAGATCAGTATAGCCTGTCATTCAGTGAATGAATATCAGGAAAGCTTTTATGTCTAATGAAAAGACTCAATGAATTCTTTCATTTTATAACAGTAACAGAAAAGCGTAGGACTAGCTATTTTCTGGTTCAAGGACAGATTTTTCTCGTAAAATGTTTAGATTCGACAGTCTCCTTTGAGGTTGTAGTAGAATTCAAATGTAAAAGCAGTGTCTCTTCATTTTTATGGGTTATCTACTCCTGTGAGTATATAATGAAAATTATGGATTCTTCTGTAGGAAGAATATACATATGCACATATATTCAAAATATTTCACTTTAATATACCTATTTCTCCCTTTTCTGAAGTGTGTTTATTGTTGAGAAGTCATGAACCTCTTCTTTTAAGAATAGTATTGTCTTCCAAACTAAATGATTGTCCCAGGAAATCCAGATTTTCACTTTTCACTCTACTGCACAAAACAATCCAGAAAACTTGTGTAATTTTAAAGATGATGGATTTTTAGAGGTAGACATTACTTAGCTTACTAATTCAGAAGAGAATATAGCAAACTAAGTCATTTTGAAGAAGAAAGGTAGTTCAATGAAAATTCTTTTTGTTTCCTTTAGAAGATGCACTTTATCCTTATACAATAATTTAGAGGTAAGACTGATGGAAGTTGTACAAAGAAAATAGGCTTTTACATTAATTTTATGTAAAACCTAGCAATGGATCAGCCACAAACATAAAAAAAAAAAGATAGGACAGTCACAACAGGAAAGCTGACCAAACAAACAAGCCCCTACTCTTCCCTTCTGACTCCTTTGCATCCATGGTAAGCTGTTAACATCACGGTCAGTGGAACAGAAATTTTTCTGATATGAACCATTCTAAGATGGCCTGCCTATGCCACACTTCTGCCACCTGATGAAGCAAGGGAAGCCTTCGAAGGTGTGAGGCTGTCACCTATTCTCTTTATGCCACCATATTTCTTATTCTATTTCCTCGTCACAGGACAAGATATGATTTCTTTCCAGGGAGGGCTAAAGTACTCACAGATGGCGTTACCACGTTTGACCATGGAGATCTAGCCAAAATAATAAGAGATCTGATCCAGCTCTTTTTATCCAAATTCTCCAAAATAATGCTCTCCATAGAGCTCTCCAAAAATAATGCTCTCCATAGAGCATTATTTTGGAGAATTTGGATAAATAATAAGAGATGGTTCAGAGTCAGGAGAGGAAACAAAAACTTGTTTTGAAGATAGTGAGTGAATGACAAATCATACATATGAGTGACTCTCTTCTGTCTACTCTCCATCTCTCTTCCCTTCCTCACTCCATTACATGATGGATGGTTGTTGAGAAAAATGCTCTTCACTTAAAATTGCACAGCCCTATTAAGAACAAATGCTTAAGACCTTGAATTTGTATATTTTTGCTTATATGTTTGAGACTGCTTCTATTTTCTATTTCTCTCTGAAATCTTCCACCTAGGAGTTAAATGTAATACTTACTACCAGAAAGCATTTCCTACTCTCCCTTTCTTGGGATGATACAGACATGTAAAAAGGAGAGAGAAAAATACACTGGCTCCTCATGCTAAAAAGTCAGCTGTGTTTTGTTTTCGTAAGGGTTTTTCATGGGCCACATACTGTGGCAGATATTTTACATGGATAATTTGTAATCATCACAACAATTCTGTAAATGGCTTTTGTTACATGCATTTGGGGTTGAAGAGTCTGAGACGTGAAGATATGAAATGACTTGACAATCCCATCCATGAAAGAAGAAGAAATGAAAAATATCTCCCAAGAGGTCAAGGTAGAGTGAGAATAAATAAAAGTAATATGGAGAAACCATGTGCTCAATGCCATGGCTCTTTCAAGTACTTTGCATATATTATCACTTTTGTCACCATCAGAATTACATGAAGTAGGTTCAAGTGTTAATGTCATTTAAGGAAAGAGAAAATTCAAAGTCAAGTTGATAAAGTGTGATGGTTGATTTTAGCTGTCAGCTTGGATAAGCTATGGTGCCCAGGTTTTTTGGTTGTTGTTGTTGTTTTGTTTTTTGTATTTGTTGCCAAACATTAGTCTAAATGTTGCTGTCAAGGTACTTTTTAGATAGAATCCACATTTAAATCTGTAGACTCAGAAGGCAGATGGGCTTCCATATTGTGAATCACCCATGAGTTGAAGGCCTAATGAGCAAAGATTGAGTTTCCCTGAAGTAATTCTTCTCAAGGCAGCAATATAGAAACCCTGACTAAGTGCCAGCCTGCTCCTCTTTAGAGTCTGGAGTCAAAGCTGCAATATCAACTTTACCTGAATTTCCAGCCTGCCAGCCTTCTCTATGAGTTTCTGACTTGCCAGCTCCCACAGTTGTGGGAGTAAATCCCTTTGAAAAAAATCTCTTTCCATGCAAATGCTCCTAGTGGAAGGTCTGTTTTTAGCTGAGTAGTTTCCTCTCAAAAAAGAGATGCATACTTTTATTAGAAATCCAGAGTAATATAATACTTCATCTGACTTTCTAAATGTAGGACCACGGCATTGATTGTTGACAAACAGGAGATCATACATAATTATGAAAATTTAATTTAGTATTTCTTAAGTAGTATGCCTTTGAGTGGAAAGCTCTGTAAATATATATATTTCTTTGTCCAGAGTTAGAGTATGTTATTTTATGCCTTTGGGTTTAGTGTTTTTTTGTTGTTGTTTTGTTTGTTTTTTACTATTTCTAATAAAAATAAAACAGTAGTAAGTCAATGAAAAGGATCTCTTTCTTCTTCTCCCCCTTTATTTCTTTTCTTTTTTCTTTTTCTCTCTATCCCTCCACACACAGTTGTCTTTTCAGATTAGGACGGTGCCTAGAATTCAACCCCTCAGTGCATGTGTTTGTGATGATTATTGTAGTAAGGGAGACTAACTGTTCAATTAAAATCTCTGCTTCCTCTTCCATAGTATACAGTTGCCTCTGGCAAGAGGATTCCCAGTTAGGAACTTTATTTAGCAGCACATTTTTGCACACAGGTAGGGCAAGGTGACAATCTTGCCCCCACAATGTGAGCAGAAATGAGGAAAATTGACCAACAGGGTTAAAAAGTAGATGGAACTTCACATTGCCTTCCCACTTCTGTTTGATGGCTTCAGAGGACCCCAAGGGAATGGTGGGAACACAAAATTACAGAGTGTTGTGTCTTTGACTATTTTTTTTTTTTCAGATAGGGTAAGATCATACTCTGTCAGCAGGTTGGAGGGCCATGACGATCATGGCTCACTGCAGTCTTGATTTGCCCAGGCTCAGGTGATCCTCCCACCTCAGCTTTCTGAGTAGCAGGGACTACAGGAATGCACCAACACACCCAGCTAATTTTTGCACTTTTTTTTTGTAGAGATGAGGTTTCACCATGTTGCCCAGGCTGGTCTTGAACTCCTAAGCTCAAGAGATCCCCCTGCCTTAGCCTCACAAAGTGCTAGGATTACAGGTATGAACCACTATGCCTGGCCATGTCTTTGAATTTTTACAGGGAGAAAAGTCTGCTTCCAGAAATGCCTACCTTGGGCAGTCATATGTACAAGAAATAAACGTTTAAGGCATTAAGTATCTGAAATTCTGGTGTTTATTTGTCAGAGTTGCTAAATTAATGTCAACTAAAATAATGATAATGCTAAAGATTATCATAACATGATAATATTTCCCCAAGCACAAAAAATTTATTAAGTAGTAGAGTCACTATCACAACCTAGATATATCTAGACCTAGATTTAACATGCCCTATCTATTTATCTAACAGCTATCAGCTTTTCCTGCAGTAACAAACAACCCTAATGTTTCCATTGTTTAAAATATATATTTCTTGTTCATCTACACAGAACTAGCAATCTGTAGTTCGATTAAACTGATCTTTTTCCCAGCTTCTGGGCTGTGCTGGCCTCAGCTCAATGTGTCTTATTTTAGAAACAAGGCTAAAACCATAGCTCCTCTCTGAGGCATGGTTTTCTCATGATGAAGTTCAAGAACAAGTACATTTAAAGCTTTGGCTTACATGTGGTATATCGTATATGTGTCCACATTTTAGTTTCCAAAGGAAATCACAGGTCCAAGCCAAAAGGCAACAGGGCAGAAAAGTATATTCTGTGTATAGGAAAATATGGCAAGTCTAGGGAAAAAATAAACAGTTGTGACCCAATATTACAATCTGCTACACTTTGGGGCATGTGTTTTTCACATTACAATATTCTAACAATAGTAATATAGTTTGAATGCTTGTCCTATCCAAATCTCATGTTGAGGTGTAATCACCAATATTGGAGGTGAGGCGTGGTAGGGAGTGTGTGGGTCATGAGGGCAGACCTCTCATGAATGGCTTGGCGCTGTCCTCATGATAATGAGTGAGTTTTGACTCTGATGGTTCATGCGAGAGGTGGTGGTTTAAGGGTCTGGGACCTCCTGCTTCTCTCTCTTGTTTACACTCACAATGTAATGTGCCTGCTCCCACTTCACCTTCCTCCATGAATAAAAGCTCCCTGAGTCCCCATCAGAAGCTGAACAGATGCCCACATCATGCTTCTTGTACAGCCTGCAGAATCCTGAGCCAATTAAAACTCTTTCTTCATATATTACCCAGTCTCAGATATTTTTTTATAGTAACACAAAATTGCTAAGGAAAGAGATTTTGCACATCATCATATATTCCTTCTAAAATTATTTAACAAATCGAGTGATCAATTGACTTCACAAAAGGCAACCTAGGTCCTAAATATGGGCCTTCTGTAGGGGAAGAATCATACTAAAGACATTTAAAAGTGGGATATTAGATTTACAATTCAGGCTACAGGGTATTTTCAATACAATACAGGCTATTTTTTAAGCAGGTATCTGAGTCTTCATAATACAAATGTATTTATTTTTCTCCATGTGTAAACCATTCATAAAGATAATTAAGATTTAAAGTAATGTTTCAACTTTAAATTTTTACAATTTCACAAGTGGTCAAATTTACTTATTGAAGATTCCCTGAGTAGATATAAGCAATACAGGCATTAGATTGACTTTTTTTTTTAACTGAGGTATTTGTACTAATCACCTTCATTCTACCTATAACCTTCAACCAAGACTATTCTCCTATTTTTTCTCCTTATCATATGTGGCTGGAAGAACACAAATACCTTCTTAGAAAACTACTTGGTGAGTATAGCCACCCATGTTTGAAGTCAGTCATATAATTTAATTATCTAGCTGTTTTCAAATCATCTAATTGTTTGATGAGATCAATGAAACATCCACTTTGCTTTATTTTTAAGTTGGAATTAGGTGTGTGCATAATATCTTCAGCCCCAAGTTTCACTTACTCATGTAAGTTAAGCAAAACATTTCATCTAAACAATTATGTTAGCCTAATGATGCTGATTGGGTAAATTTCCCACTTTTCACTCAGACACTCAGATGTTTTGGTCTTTTGTAGAAGACATTGTATAACGATAAATTTGCCTAGAAATTAACTAGAGAATTTAATGTGTTAAGAATAAATAGTTCAGGCCTGGCACCATGGCTCACGCCTGTAATCCCAGCACTTTGGGATTACAGAAGACATGGGGAGACCACCTGAGGTCGAGAGTTTGAGACCAGCCCGTCTCTACTAAAATACAAAAAATAGCCGCGTGTCTCAGCGGGCACCTATAATCCCAGCTACTCAGTAGGCTGAGGCAGGAGGATTGCTTGAACCCTAAAGGCGGAGGTTGCAGTGAGCTGAGATCATGCCAGTGCACTCCAGTCAAGCAAAAGAGAGATTCTCAAATAATAAAAAAAAGAATAAACTGTTCAAATATTTTTGATTTGTTCATTTGCATTAATGATGGGCAGGAACACACAGTCTCTGCATTAAATTTAAAAAGTTGCATACAAACTTTATACCATCTATTTTCACATTAACACATTAATGTAGGTGTTGTATTCCTAACCTATCCATGAGTGAGGTTCACACATATTAAATGATGATAATACTCGTATATATCAAAATACAATAGTCCAGTTATTCCTAGATCTACCAAAGTTTCCTTTGTTTCATAGAATATATGATATTAATTTCTGTAAATCTCTTAAGCATTATATTATGTCATTAGTCTGTGATTAGATGCGTAACAATGCTTTAAAATATTATGAAATAATAAGTAATTATCAAATAGACATGATCTTTACCTCTCACAGTTGATTGGATAATCTCTGTGCCATCAAGATGGATATATTTCTCCTGGCATATCAAGCAATTTAGACAGCATTGAAATCCTGGCAGCCACAGTGATTACTGACTAAAAATAAAATATTTACATTGCTGTTCAGAATATATACACTGCAGCATTTATCTTCAGCCCAATGGCTTAAAGAGAGATTAAGCAATTTGGTCTTCTTCTAAGAAGAAAAATCAGTTGACCTCAATGTGGAATTTTATTCTTACAGTAATCTTTAGGGTAAAATGGGTGAAGTATTGTGTTCTTCATGTTCTGGAAGCTGGAGCATGCTGCAAGGAATTAATTTTAGAAGAATTTAAGGCTATAAGCTCTCATTATTTCATTATTTTTATTTATAAACAAAGATTACAAAATTTTTCAATGCTCAGCAGTTGTGTGAAAGGAAACAAATATTTGAAAGGAAGTAAACAAAATTAATATAAATATTATATTGTAAATAATAATTAGTAAAATAATTGATGTAATTTTAATCCCATAATCAAGTCCATGCTATGTATAATTATGAAAAAATAGAAGGATATTAAATATCTATAAACAGGAAACAGTTACTCAAATTATGACGCACAGATACAATTTAGCATTAGGAAGTTATCAATACAATATAGGTTTCTGGTACAACCTATATGCAATTCCAACTATTAAAATATAGAGGAAATAATGGAAAAAAGAAATAAAACATACAATATTAACATTAGATGCTTTTAAGAAATAGAAACACTTAGTTTTCCTTTTATTTAAAAATTTCTAATATAATGGTAGTAAGCCTGTTTCTAAGCATGTTCTGCATATTAATTCACATAATCCTCCAAAAAACTATATGGTAGATGAACTTTGCATTAGTTTTCTATTTCTGTGTAATAAATCACCACGAAGTTGGCAGCTTAAGAGAACATATACTTGTAATAGCACAGTTTTTGTTGGTCAGGAGTCCAGGCATGGTTTAGCTGGGTTTTATGCTCAAGGTCTCACAAAGCTATAATTACACTTTAATAAAGCTGCATTCTCATCTAGGGGCTCAACAAGGGAAGAATCCGCTTCCAACCTCATTCAGATTGTGGGCAGAATTCATTTCCTGTGGCTTTATGACTGAAGGCTCTGGCTTCCACTGGTGGTCAGTTGGAGGCTACCCTCAGCTCTTTCTGGCCACCTGCAGTTCCCTGCCACATGCTCTTCTCCATAGGCCACTCACAACACAGCTGTTTGCATTCCTAAGGTCAGTAGGGAATCTTTCTTAAACTACAGTCTTAGATAGAGATCTATATAATGTAATGTAGTCATGGCAATGGCATTCCATTCCTGTATTAGTCTGTTCTAGCACTGCTATAAAGAAATACCTGAGACCGGGTAATTTATAAAGAAAACAGGTTTAACAGGCTCACGATTCTGCAGGCTGTACAGGAAGCATGGCTGGGGAAACCTTGGGAAACTAACAATCATTGTGGAAGGCAAAGGGGAAGCAAGCACGAGTTACAGAGCCAGGGCAGTAGCAAGAGAGGGTGAGGGGAGGTGCCACACACATTTAAACTACCAGATCTCATGAGAACTCACTATCTTCATGACAGAACCAAGGGGGATGATGTTTAACCATGAGAGACTGCCCCAATGATCCAATCACCTCCCACCAAGCTGCACCTCCAACACTGAGGATTGCAATTTAACATGAGATTTGGGTGGGGACACAGATCCAAACCATATCAACTCCCTTTGTCATATAATGTAGCATAATCGATGGAATGACATCCCATCATTTTAATATATTCTATTGATTAGAAACAATTCATAAGTTCAGCCTGAACTCAAGGGTGGGAACTCCTAAAAGGCCATGATACACAGTGGGTCACTATACTTTGTATCTTCCATACATTATTTTTATGATCATTTTATGTATGAGTGAATCAGGGCTCAGAGAGATTTAGTATTCTGGCTATAGTCAAAAGTTAACAACTGACAACATTGAGATTTGTATTCAAACAATATGAATTTAGAGTCATTGCTCTTAACCACTGTGGTGTGTGTCTTGGAGTAATCCTTTTGTTAACATTTAATATGTAATCCGTTTATATCTATGGAATGGCTCAAATATGTTAGATATTATCATAAATATTGAAAATACTATTGCAGAAGAGATACAATCTTTGTCCTCAGAGACTTTGTCATCTAGTGGGGATAAGTTATACCCAGGTGAGTGACAAATATAGTATACAGACAATGACTGAAGAAGTGTGGGATTCTGTGTAAGCTCAGGGGAGGATAGTGTAATCTAGAGTTGTAGACTCAGATCAAAGTTCCAGGAAAACATGCATGCAAGCTCTGGCCAGAAGAATGGGTATAAAGTAAAAGGGAGGATGGGAAATGAGTGAAGGTAGCAGGTAGGTGCAGCATTTCTGGTGATGAAAAAACAATGCTAGAGTTCCTTTGGTGAGAGAGAACACCAGACTGTCATGAAGTTAAAAGTTTTCCACAGATTTAGCCAAAGAGAGTGAAGCACTTAGGAGAAAGGTATACTTGAAAAATGAAAAACTCCTAAATTAGAAGGAGGCTTGTTCTGGGATTTGGATTTATTTTTAGACAACAGGAAATCATTGCCACAAAATTTTATCAATTACATAAACATTTTATGGACAAACATGGAAGGATAACTGAAGGCTGGAACATGTTTGTAATAATCCAGGTAAGAGAGAACAATGGCTTGGACCTGGTTAATGACATCCAGGAAGGACAAAAGTCAAACATGTAGGGATTACCATTGTGCTTGTTTCCTCTTATATTTTTGGGTATATTTTGCTATATTTTTTTCAATAAGAATATCTCAATTTTAACATTAATAATATGTTCATTTAAGAAAAAGTAAATAAAGCAGATATCCTCACCAACTGTGGTGACTGTATTAGTCTGTTCCATTACTGCTATAAAGAACTACCCAAGACTGTGCAATTTATGAAGAAAAGATGTTTAACTGACACAGTTCCACAGGCTGTGAAAGAAGCATCACTAGAGAGGCCTCACAACTTATAATCATGGTGGAAGGTGAAGGGGAAGCAAGCATGTCTTAACCATGGTGAAGCAGAGGAGAGAGAGAGTGAAGGGAGTGTGCTCTACAGATAACAAGATCTCATGAGAAGTCATTCACTATCACAAAAACACCAATGGGGAAATCTGCCCCCATGATCTAATCACCTCCCACCAGGTCCTTCCCCTAACGTTAGGAATGACAATTCAACGTGATATTTGGGGTGGGGACACAGAGTCAAATCATATCATTCCATCCCAGCCACTCATATATCTCATGTCCTTCTCATTTTTCAAATCACAATCATGCCCTCATAACATTCCCCTAAAGTCTTTACTCATTCCACCATTAACTCAAAAGTCCAAATCCAAAGTCTCACTGAGACAATCCAAGTCCCTCCCAATTATGAGCCTGTAAAATAAAAAACAAGTTAGCTACTTCCAAGATACAATGGGAGCACAGGCATTGGTAAATGATCCCATTTCAAACGGTAGAAATTGACCGAAACAAAGCGTCATCAGGCCCCATGCAAGTTGAAAACCCAGCAGGACAGTTATTAAGTCTTAAAGTTCCAAAATAATCTTCTTTCACTCCATGTTTCACATCCAGGCTATGCTGATATGGAGGGGTGGGCTCCCAAGGCCTTGGGCAGCTCTGCAGTTCAAAGATCCACAGAGCTCTAGAGCAAGAGCACAATGCCTCCAGTCTCTTTGCTAAAGCATAGCAAGAGTGACCTTTGTTCCAGTTCCGATTAAGTTTCCCATCTCCACCCGAGACGACCTCAGCCTGCACTTCATTGTCAATATCACTAGCAACATTTCAGAAACAACCATTCAACAAGTTTCTATGAATTTCCAAACTTTTTCTCATCTTCCTTTCTTCTTCTGATCCCTCCAAACTGTTTCAACCTCTGTCCACTACCCAGTTCCAAAGTCACTTCCACATTTACAGGTATCTTTATAGCAAAGCCCACTCCTCTGGTAGAATTTTTTTTTTTTTTGAGGTGGAGTATGGCTCTGTCACCAGGCTGGAGTGCAGCAGTACACTCTCGGCTCACTGCCACCTCCGCCTCCGGTGTCCAAGAGATTCTCCTGCCTCAGCCTCGCAAGTAGCTGGGACTACAGGCACGTGCCACCATGCCCAGGTTATTTTTGTATTTTAAGTAAAGATGGGGCTTCACCAAGTTGGCCAGGATGGTCTCAATTTCTTGACCTCATGATCCGCCTGCCTTGGCCTCCCAAAGTGCTGGGATGACAGGCATGAGCCACTGTGCCCGGCCCCAATTTTCTATATTAGTCTCTTCTCACTCTGCCCTAAAGAACTATGTGAGACTGGGTAATTTTTGAAGATACATTTAATCGACTCACAGACCCACAGACTATAGAGGAAGCATAGCCGGGAGGCTGCAGGATACTTAAAATCATGGCAGAAGGATAAGGGAAAGCCAGAACCTCTCACCATGGTGGAGCAGGAGAGAAAGCAAAGGGGGAAGTGCTACACACTTTTAAGCAACCAGATCTATGAGAACTAACTCACTACCATGAGAACAGCAAGGGGGAAATCCGCCTCCATGGTCTAATAATCTCCCATTAGGTCCATCTCACTTTTGGATTACCATTCAACATGAAATTTGGGTGTGGACACAGAGCCAAACCATAGCAGTGCCCTACTAGTCTTCCTATTAAAGCTATGTTCATTTACTCAGAGAAATATTTTTTTATCAGCTGGTAACCTACTCACTTACACATCCTTTCCTACCTTTTCTCCTGAAGAGCTTAGGGTTTCATAATGAAAATCTGTGCCACTGATTCTAAAGGTCTTTCTATCACATGTATCCATCCAGAATTTGTTTTCCACTGAAAGTCCCTAGATCATATTTGGTTTATCAGGGCCATGCACTATGTGAATGCTAAGCTTTTACCAGAAACAGGTTGCAGAGTTTATTTTTCAGCAAACAAGACTGTCATGGCATATAGAAGAAGTGGAAACAACTTTCTATGTGTCTCAGGATTGTCTTCTTTCCAACAGGTCAAAGAACTATGGTGGAAAAAGCCAGGCAAAAAATTTGCAGCCTTAACTTTGAGAGGATCTGTCACATTGCCATCACCTCTAAAGTTCTGTTGGACAGCTTTGGCATATACATCTTACCCAAGTTTTACAATAACATGGTTAAATCTAAATTCTGTGTCCCTAATAGCACTAAGATGTAGGTGTGCTTGAACCCCTCATCTGTCTGAAGAACTGTGCTCAGTCCATCATGCTGTCTCTAAGATCAGGATACTGTCTGGGAGCATTTTGAGAGGTATAGTTGGATAAATAGTGGACACCTGAAGACATCAAGTCGTAATCCTTGGAACTTGTAAATGCTGCTTTATTTGGGAAAGGGATCACTGCAGATGTAATTAAGTTATGGATCTTGAAAGATTTCCTTTGATTATGTAGATGGACCTGAATAACACCACTAGTATCTTTACAAAAGAAAAACAAAAGGATATAAAACAGACACTCAGGGAAGATGGTGATATAAAGATGAACGACAGAGAGAAGCATTCACAAGCCAAGGAATACCAACGGCTGACACAAGTGGGAAGAGGAAAAGAATGGATTCTTCCCTGGAGCTTTCAGAGTGTGTGCAGCACTGCCGACACTCTGATTTTAGACTCTAACCTCTGGAACCGTAAAATAATACATTTCTGTTGTTTTAAGCCACACAGCATGATAATTTGTTATGTCAACCCTAGGAAAGTAATACAGGAAGGATAGAGTAAGGTTAGGGCATGTTTTTGTAAATTAGAAAAGAGCTTCATTTTCTAAATGGATAGTACTCCATAGACAACTTCACGGACCAGGGACCACCTGAGCTGTATTTCAGACTCAATTTACTACCTCTTCAAAATTTTGTGGAGTAAACAGCCTGCACAACTGTACATGATGACTCTGAGAATGGAAGAGTAACAAGCCTCTGGGTTTACAGAAAGTCAGGAACTCAACAAAGAGAAAGAGTGCCAAAGTGAGAGTCAGTCCTGTGGTATGAAAACACATAATTACTGCTGTCTTTTTAGAAGTGTTCTGAAAAATTCTTCATGTGAATAGCTCTGTTGCTTCTAAACTCTGTTGGGTGTTTTCTGATGGTTAGCTACCAAATATTCTTCTCTGTTTTCTTGTTTCCTATCACCATTGGGATGACTAAGCAGAATCATTTTATTCTATAGAGAGTTTAATTAGGCAATTCTTTCAGGAAGTCTATCAAGTCTAAATTGATTAACATTGCTTTCAGAAGGATATTAAATTGGAATAATGATTTAAATTGGTTATTGATGAGGAAAGATTTGATTGTGACTTGCTTAATTCCCTCTGGATGACAGCAGAAAGCTTTCTTGGGCCAGTGTTAAGTTCCCTAGAGAATTTTAAAAATATATATCTATATTAGGCATGAAAATCAGCAGTTAAGATAATGACTAAGATGAGGCAAAAATTTAGCCAAACCATTAGAATAAATTCTCTAGAGGAGACACACTCTAAGTGACAAGATGACTTATTATCACTGAGTCTGAATTTCATGCTAATTCTGGGCTTCCATTATATACACTAAACATCAGAGATAAGTGTATGTGGGGTGAGTGACAACTATCAAGTTTGAGTTCTGCCAGCAACGGAGTTGGGCACCTGATACTCTCTTCCTTCAATTACCAAACTGCTCTGAGCAGAAGCTATCACCATCCTCATTTAAAGGACTGAGATATCAAACAATTCATCCAAAATCACACAGTGAGGGAGTGGAGAAGAGTAGCTTCAAAGCCTAGGTCCCTGGAAGTCTGAAGCAAATCCATCTATTCACCAGTCATTTATCGATTCAGGTTTTAATAAATGCTACTCTGATCTAATCACTATTCTGGGGACTTAGGATAAAAAAGGACAAAACATGTCCTATCACCAGGAAGCAGATAATTTAAGGGACACAGACAGTGAATTAATTAGAAAGGAAATAAATGATATGCTAGAGTATAGAAGAAGCCAAATGCCCCAAAACATACTCTCTTTCTTTCATTCTTTCCTTCCTCTTTTTTTCCAAAAGACAATTGTCTTCATCAAGAACCACAAAGGAAAATGACCTCAGGAAGACATCCTATGGGCAGACAATGGTATGTTAAGATTGGCTTGTTTCTACTCAAGAATTCATAAAGATGACTATAGTTGGATTTCTCAAAACACTCCCATCTAATCACATTTATCACCCCATTTATTTGCTAATCATTGATGCTCTGGAACAAGCAGGCACAACTTTTTATCAGAGTTTAGGTTTCTACGGTAAGACTACCCAGGTTGAAACATTGTTCTGTTACCCCTTCATTAACCTTAGTTTCCTTATTTGTAAAGGAGACTGCAGTCACTGGGCAAGCTCAGGGAAAGTGCTTATGAAAGGCCTTGCTATTTACTAAATACTTAATACATGCTAGCTATTAATACAAATCATCATGATCATTTCAAAATATTTTATGGTTAAGAAACAGGCAAGGGATTGGACAAGGCCCTCAGTAACAAAGGCCTGAGATTTCATTCTCTCCCTAACTCCTACCCCAGCTTATCCTGATTATCCACCTCCCTTGTATATGTCACACAATTCATATGTTTTATTTAGTTTTTCCTTTTCCCCATACTTGTAGGAGCATTTTCTTGTCAACTTGAAAGTCAATAACCTTAAGTTTTGACTTTGCCTCTTTGTATCTGTGTGGACTTCATTAAGTTTTCTAACCATCTAGATCTAAGATCTTCTTTTTCAGAATTAGGACAGTAACTTCATTCCAGCATTCTTATGGAGGTGAACAGTTGTGAATGCTATCTAAAAATTATTAAAATTTTATTTGCATCAAGCAGTGGTAAAATACTATACAAATATATCTCCTTCATTTTTCACAGTCCTGTCCAGTATTTTTTCTAATCTCTTGTACAGATGAGTAAAATTAGGTGTAATGACTGAACATGGATGAGACTGAGTATGAAAAAGTTATTTAAAACTCAGTAACAAAAAGGAGTGACCTAACAAAACAAACATGAATTAACTTCCTTTAGAGGACCTGTACAATTGCTATGGTTAGGTAGAATTTCTTAAAGGCATTATCATTTAAATTGGAATTTAAAGGCCCTTAAAGACTTTGATCAGTCAAGATAGCTGAAAGTACACCTTTTATATAACTACATTATCACACTTTTTTTATCCTCTAATATTTCTGAAAAAAAGAAAAGTGTCTTAAAATCAGTAAATGCATTTTAAGTAGATATTTTTTATTTTCTCTAAAAAAAAATCTATGATCAAACAATAATTTTGTTCTGTTTTGATGAGTTGTTGTTTAAATAATAAAGGTTGCTTAGAATTAGGAAAACTGAAATTATTCCTGTTTACTGTATACATCTCTGGGGAGGTATCTACCTCAATTTGCTTCCAATAATCAAAAACAGTCCTTGCTTTGAATCAATTAAAGAACCAGAACTGCATTTCTGTGAATATGTCAGGAGAGCTGGCAGAATTCTAATTCTAATTCTAATTCTAATTCTAATTCTAATTCTAATTCTAATTCTAATTCTTTTTATTAGTAATATGACTAAGGTCAAGTATTGAACCATTTGGGCATCAGTTTGGTCAGCTATAAAATCAGGATAATTTTCCTGTCCAGCTGATAGGATTGATTTCAGATTTGATAATGTGACATTTTGAATATTCCCTATTAAATATATTTTGTATTTTCTGAAATTGTCTTTAAGGCTATCAAAAACATTTATTCATTCTTTCTCTTTGCTTCTCAGGCCATGCGCACCATCTACCTGTTCAATCAACACATGACTGAATAGTTATCTTAGTAAAATCATTTGATAAAGTGTAAAATGAAAAAAAAGAAGCACACGTGTTATTGTTGCTCAATCAACTACTTGATGACTTGAAACCTAAGAATCATCTAAAATTTCATTCATGTATTGTCTCAACATGTACTTATCTCTTTATGTTGCCACACTATATTGGAAGGCTAGGGATACAGTAGTGAGTAAGACAGACACAAACCCTACCCACAACGACTTATAATCTTGAAAGGTTCTCAAGCATTTGTGTATACTTCAACAGAGGCAGCAGCAGACTGTGTGTGCGTGTGTGTGTGTGTGTGTGCGTGCGTGCACATGGGGAATTACATTTTATTTTAAAAATTTACTTGGTAAACAAGTAAATTCCTCTGATTATTCAGGTTAACTTACCACAATTTTCAAGTAATCACCAATAGTTAGAGAATGAGTGACAATGGTTCTGAAATTGGTTATTCTAAAATTTCTGCAAAAAAAACAATGAATTCACTAATCTTTAACATGATGTATTGTATCTCAGAAATTGGCATAGATAAATATATTTTGTTTTAAATACATTTTTATATTACCTTTTCATAGAAATTTCCCATAAAATAGAGATATAAGCCATCTAGGCTCAGTGCAGTGGCTCACGCCTGTAATCCCAGCACTTTGGGAGGCCGAGGCAGGCAGATCACAAGGTCAAGAGATCGAGACCATCCTGGTCAACATGGTGAAACCCTGTCTCTACTGAAAAATACAAAAATTAGCTGGGCATGGTGGCGCACACCTGTAGTCCCAGCTACTTGGGAGGCTGAAGCAGGAGAATTGCTTGAACCCAGGAGGCTGGGGTTGCAGTGAGCCAGGATCGTGCCACTGCACTCCAGCCAGGCAGCTGGTAACAGAGTAAGACTCTGTCTCCCAAAATAAAAAAAAAAATACAAAGATTAGTTGGGCGTGCTAGTGCATGCCTATAATCCCAGCTACTAGGGAAGCAGAGGCAGGAGAATTGCCTGAACCAGGGAGTTAGAGGTTGCAGTGAGCCAAGATCATGTCACTGCACTCCAGCCTGGTGACAGAGCGAGACTCCACTTCAAGAAAAAAAAAACACAAACAAAACAGGCATCTAATGTTGTCTGTTCTTTTCACGATTAATTATTGAAGAACCATAGCAAGACTTTCCTTCAAAATTTAGAATAAAGCTCTCTGGATTCCAGCAGCATTCTAGTAAGTAGATGGATGTCTAAAAGGGCATATTAATCTGTAAGAGCTTCCTGCATGTGCACTAAATTCTGTCCGATATTTGTGCAAATAATTATTCAAATAATTATCTAGATATCATTGTGTTAGCAGTCTTTCCAGAAGTCCAAATGAGATGACAAAAAGATTGCCTCTGAAAGTATAAGTTTATTTTGAAATTAATAATAAACATCAGAAGATGTGCTCCTTTCAAGATCTCTTGTAAGGCAGGTCTAGTGGAAATGGACTCCCTCAACATTTGCTTATCAGAAAATATCTAATTTCTCTTCACTTAGGAAGCTTAGTTTGGCTGGATATAAAATTCTTGGTTGAAGATTTTTTTTCTTTAATAATATTGAATATAGGTTCCCCAACTTTTCTAGCTTGTAGGATTTCAGCTGAGATACCTTCTGTTAGCCTGATGGGGTTCTGCTTGTAGGTGACCTGCCCTTTCTCTCTAACTGCCTTTAGCATACTCTCTTTAATTTCAGCCTTGGAAAATCTGATGATAATGTTTTTTGGGGGTGATCTTCTTGTGTAGAATCTTGTAGGAGTTCTCTTTATTACCTGAATTTGACTATTGGTCTCTAAAGCAAGATTGGGGAAGTTTTCACAGATGATATCCTAAAATATATTTTCTATGTTGCTTGCTTTTTCTTCTTCCTTTTCAGAGATGCTGAAGATTCATAGATTTGGTTTCTTTATATAATTCCATACTTCTTGGAGGTTTTGTTCATTCTCTTTTCTTTATTTTTGTATGACTTTTTTTTTTTGAGACATAGTCTTACTCTTTTGCCCAGGTTGGAGTGCAGTGGCACAATCTCAGCTCACTGCAACCTCCACCTCTTGGGTTCAAGTGAACTCTGGCAAATTTTTGTATTTTTAGTAGAGACAGGGTTTCACCACGTTGGCCAGGCTGGTCTCAAGCTCCTGATCTCATCAAGTGATCCGCCCCCCTCAGCCACCCAAAGGGCTAGGATTACAGGCATGAGCTACTGCACCTGACCATGACTCTGATTTTAGAGAGCTCATCTTCAAGTCCTGAGATTTGTTCTTCAGCTTGGTCTATTCTGCTTTTTATAGTCATGATGTTATTTGAAATTCTTGCATTGTGTTATTCAGTTCCATCAAATCCGTTAGCTTCTTTTTTAGACTGGCTATTGCATACTTCAGTTCCTGTATCATTTTATTATTATATTATCATATTATTATGTTTCTTGGATTGGGTTTTGCTGTCCTTCTGAATCTTGATGATCTTTGTTCTGTCCATATTCTGAATCCTATTCTTTCATGTCAGCCAGCTTAGCCTGGATAATAACTATTGTTGGACAACTAGTGCCATTATTTGGATGGCATATTTGAGTTAATAGAGTTCTTGCATTGGTTCTTTCTCTTCTCTGCATGTGGGTGTTCCTTTAACTACAGTGTAGACTGAGTGTATCAATGGACTTATTTTCTAGATGTTTTCACCAGGCCAATGCTTTGTGCAGTCTTTATTTGAAGCTGGCTTCTTGTCTCTGGTTTCAGAAGTGGGGTATGTTAGCAAGATATTTTTGATGTTTAAGCTTTGGGGTGTGATCCAGTAGATGGCATTTAGGCTTCCTAGTCAGTTGGTAGACTCTTGCTTAGTTGTGTGGTTCCCTGATGTCTCCTCACAGTTGCAGCTGTGTTCCCTTTCGGAGACTGGGTAATTTATGAAGGAAAGAGGTTTAATTGACTCACAATTCCACATTTGGGAGGTCTCAGGAAACTTACAATTATGGTGGAAGGCAAAGAAGTAGCAGGCACCTTCTTCACAGGGTGGTAGGATAGAGTGAGGGCCAGCAGGGGAAATGCCAAATGTTTATAAAACCATCAGATCTCATAAGAACGGATTCATTATTGTGAGAACAACATAGCAAAAACCATTCCCATGATCCAATTACATCTCATCTGGTCTATCCCAAGATACACGGAGATTATCAGGATTATAATTCAAGATGAGAGTTGGATGGGGACACAGCCAAACCATACCATGTGGGTTCCTCTCCTGCTTGAACAATGGTTGTAGATCATGTCATGGCACTCCTGGGCTGCCTACTGCAGCTCTTGGGCAACCTTAGGGTTTATGTCTCTTCCCAACTTGAAGGCATCAGAGAAAGGAACCCTAGTGGTTGTGGACAAGGGTCTTTTGCTTATCTCCTGGGGGCTTCACCCCAGAAAGATGGTGGTCAGCAATTGCTCAGTGCAATCAGCCCAGGATGGAGGGTCTGTGGTGTGCTGTACTGTGAGCCCAAGACAGGTTCCCTGTCAGGTGGTGAGCAGTAGGGAGATGTGTGAGACCCCTGGGAGATGAACTGGCCTCCTCACCTTGAGTCAACTGCAGCTTGCTGGAGGTGTGGATAAGGCACTTAGGGTCTTTGTGCCTTCATTAGTCCAGGTGAAACAAGGGCAATTTTGCTGTAGAGGCAGTGGCAGAGGCTTTCAGTTCCCTCCTGAGGTCTCCATCCGAGGTATTGCAGAGCTGCTCCTGACTTGATAGCTCTGGTGTAGGGTGGCTGGAGGCCCAGACCTGGAATATCTGCCCAATGAGAAGATACGGGAAGGTGCACCCACATAACAGTCTGGCTACTTTTTCATAGGGCTGCTGCATTATGCTAGGGGTCTGCCCTAGTCCCTAGTCACCTAGTACCTTGGGGTATCACCAGTGAAGGCTGTGAAACAGCAAAGACGACAGCCAGTCTCTCCCTCTGGGAGCTCTGTTCCAGAAAGCTATGAACCTGTTGCTAGCCCAAACATTTCTGCAGGGGGTGGCTAGAAACCTCATTGGAGAGATCCCACCCAGTGAAGAGAAACAGGATTACAGACAGCTTAAAAAAGCAGTGTGGCCGGTTTTCATAGAGCAGATATGCTGTGGTGGGGGACCACTTCAGCCCCCTGGTTGGCTTGGACTCTCCAAAGCCCAAAATCTGGAATGGCTGTTGACAAACCAGCAAAGTTGGTGGCCTGCCCCTCCCTCTGGGAGCTCCGTTTTAGGGAGGCTTGGAATTCTGTCAGCCAGAGAACCAGTGGGGGTGGCTGGAGACCCTTTTTGGAAGGTCCCACTCAGTTAGGAGGAAGAGGATAGGGGACTTGTTTTTAAAAAGCCATCTGAGGTGGGCAAATTACAACGTCAAAAGATCGAGATCATCCTGGCCAACATGGCAAAACCTCATCTCTACTAAAAATACAAAAATTAGCTGGTTGTGGTGGTGCACACCTGTAGTCCCAGTTACTAGGGAGGCTGAGGCAGGAGAATCGCTTGAACCCAGGAGGCGGAGGTTGCAGTGAGTCAAGATCACGCTACTGCACTCCAGTCTGGCAACAGAATGAGACCCTGTCTCAAAAAAAAAAAAAAAAAAAAAAAAAAAAAAAAGGCAGTCACGCCACACTTTCTTAGAGCAGCTGTGTTGTACTGGGGGACTGCTTTGGCCCCTTCAGCTTGTACTCTCCAAAGCCTGAAGGCTACAATGGCTAAGTCAGTCAAGTAAAGATGGTGGCTTGGGCCTCCCACTGGGAGCTCCCTTTCAGGGAAGTGCAACAATGCTACTGATGGCTGGCTGGAGTTTCAAACCAGTGGGTCTTATTCTGTGAGGTGCTATGGAAGCAGAGCCTTCAGACTCTCACTGCTCAGGCCCCTGGACTTAACCCCTTTCCTTGGGGCATGTATGGGAGTCTAACCCCCTGCTTTGCTGAAATTGCACTTGCTTTTTTCCAAGAAGCCCATAAAGCCAGAGTATCTGAGCCTCCTGGGTCTCCACGTGTGCCTGGGCAGCTACACTGCTGAGACACCACATAGCTTTGTGTGACAGACTGAAGGTCCCAGTGGAGTAGGTTTACCAGCAGATCTCCTGACCCAAGGGTTGCAAAGATCCATGGCAGAAGCATAGGTTCCCACGGTTGTACACTCATTCACTGCTTCCATGGGTTGGGGAGGTTTCCCTGCTTCTGTGTTGCTCTGAGTGGGCAGTCATCATGCCGTGCTTTTCTATGTTCACATGGGTCAAGCTGTTTCCTTGATTATTCCAGTGCATGTGAATAATTTTTTCCTATATTTCTAGTTGACAGCTGCATCACTGGTTGAGTGCAACACTTCTATTAAATAATTCCGTTCTATGAAAAATAGAAATAACAATCCCTATCAAGAGAACACCCAGATGATTCTTGTAACATAGCTGAAGCGATATTTGTTCAATTCACCTTCCCGACAGAAACGAAGAAATTGTGTCTTAAAACAAGATGGCAGGGCTAGATCAAACATATCTTTTATGTCAAATATTGGCTCAAAAAGAAAAAGTATATACCACGTAACAGCAAAAACTGGAATCAACATAGGTCATAAAAATTTTAAATTAAAGGATGGGTTAATACATAGAACATAACAATATAGATTACAGGTGGTTTGGGCAGAAATACAATGGTTTTATGAGATAAAAACATATGTTTTATTACATCTACTTGCCAGTTGAAGTAGACAGAAGATAATAATAATATAGAGAAACATGCTTGTAAGTAGCCATAAAACTTTTTTAATAATCATATAATAGACAAAAATAAAACCATTTTTATTATATTTTATCTAGTGGAATTAGTCCATGTTGGATGCTTTGACACAGACTAATTTCTGATTTTAATTTTGCCCTCTATGTAAGCCAAATAATCTCTTTGTATTTCAGTGTTCTTATTGCAAAATGGAAGTAGTAATGGTACTGACCTTATTTATTATAAGGGTTTATTGTTAAGTAGTCAATGTTCTAGATCCTTCACTTAGTATTAATACTTACAAGAGTTAAGTACTTACAAGTATGTATTAAAATGCAAGCTACTACTATTTCTAGTTTTCGTATTCTCAAATACCTATTTTTCTGTTTCCTATACCTCTTTTCTGCAATCATTTTCTTTATTTTCCTTTTGCTTCTGCTTTCTGGAGAGGCTCTCAAGTTTGTTCTTTCCAGCTCTGCTTCAGTTACCAATAATGCTACTGCTCTTCCCCAGTGTCTAAAACTATAAATTAATTTTGCTGTTGCATTTTTGGTATCCTTGGGTCATTTTCACATATTAATTTGATCATTTTTTCATTTCTAAAAGTATTCACTTTCATATTTCTATATGATCCATTTCTCTCAATTTTTGTGTTTTAAAACACATCTTCTTGCAAATAGTTTAAGATTTAGGTAATGCCTTCTAAAATTTGTTTTTCTCTTTATTTTAAAGAAAATGATTATTGTCAGGGCATTCTCTTTCTATGATTTTTAGGACAATGCAACCTTTTCCTTAACCCTTTTCATAAATTTCTTTTTAAAAATATGTAATAGCTCTATTCCCTGTGACAGATGTATGTAGTCTTTGTCTGTACACAGAGTGAATAGGAGAGCCCCCAGTATTCTTCATTGTCCAGTCAATGACTCAGATCTCCATTCACGTTTTCAAGAAAATACACAGTGAGCACCTCCTAATTGGCAGGCACTATTTCAGATGAAAAGCACAAAAAGAGCATGCCAGAAATGGTTACTTCTTATAATATAGAAAGACAGTAAACAAGAACTGCAAAACTGTTGGCACAGAGTGTTCAGGCAGATGGGCACAGCCAGTGCAAAGGCCCTCAGGTAGCACCAAGGCTGGCTTGTGGGAGGAGCAGGACAGTATGGCTGGAGCAGAGAGAGGCTAATATTCACATGCACAGGGAGGGAATTATTCTCCTCACTCTCAGGCTCTCTGATGGAACCACAGGAGTTAGTTGCAGTTTGTCAACTTTCTGAGGACTGAGGTTTAGGAAACACTAACTCTCTCCACCTTCCAGTGGCATCCAACTGTCTGGTCAAGTATACTCTCTACTTTCCAACATTAGGCATAATGAGGAGGAGAAATAAAAACAAAGCATTGTTCTAATTTCTTCAAAAGTATGT
Source organism: Plecturocebus donacophilus (assembly GCA_004027715.1). Taxonomy (NCBI): domain Eukaryota; kingdom Metazoa; phylum Chordata; class Mammalia; order Primates; family Pitheciidae; genus Plecturocebus; species Plecturocebus donacophilus. The sequence goes on from PVKP010006374.1 coordinate 73,595, forward strand.
CCATTTTTGGATTAGATTGAAACATGGTATTTGTAGAATTGTGTGTGTCTCAGTCTATTAATATTCACAGCATCAATAAAAGATTTATCCATATTGAACATACATTCTTTGCTAATACTTAATATACAGATCTCTTGTCAATTTTTGCTTTGCTTTTTTATGTATCTCAGAAAGTATTTTAATAAAAGGTTTCAAGGAAACACAACAGACCTGGCCAATTCATCCGTGTTCATTTGCAAGTTTTGTAGAATAGATGATTAATTTGGTTTGATAGACTTTGAAATCTTCTCTTTAAAGTTCTCTGATTTGTAGACAGACTAAAAGGCAAAGTTAGATTTGCAAACATAGAGTTTTGAGTGTTCCACACAGAAGTGAGAGTTTTGTATAATTTAAGGCCAAGAGAGTGTCTTTCTCATTTTATCAGTGCCTATGCTAGGTGAAAGGCCTATTCAAGTGACCAAGAGTATGAATTTATCTCACAGTGACTAGCACTTTTCCCCCATAGCACTTATGCCCTATGTAATTATATATGTATTAATCTATTTTTCTCTTGAATAACTGTCTTCATCATTAGATTTTAAGTTCATTGAGGACAGGGTACATACCTGTTTGGGTTATTCTTCTAAGCCTACTAAAATGCTTGGCCCACATGAAATGCTAATTATTATTTGTGAAAACAATGAGAGAAAAGGTAAATATCATAGAAGATATTTGATAAACAGTGTTCACTGAACACAATACCATAAAAAAGGGGGAAGAGGAAGGAGACAAAATTGTGGAAAATGTTTTATAACCAAGGAAATAATGCAGAAAATGAAGAGAAAATTTATTCAGAAAAATGAAAGTACAAGGAAAAGAAAGGAATTGGGTTTGTTCAATCTAATGTTTTAATTAGCTCCATTTTATGGCAGAAAAATGTATAAGAAATAGATATTATAATTAAGAATGAAATGTGCATCTCATTACCAAGACACTTCAAGTTAGCACAAATATTCTTTTCATAACAACAGTAGAAAAATAACCTCATGTATAAAATATTTCATGCTTCTCGTGGAAGATTCAAGAAAGACATTCACTAGAGACTCTTTCTCTAATTTATGCTTGTATCTAAAGAGGAATTACTCTTATTTCTGCAAGAAAGTGGATTGGGTCACAAAGGTTAGGCAAGGTTACAAGGCATTCAAATATTTAAGCTGGTAGGAACTCTGTATGAGAAATCAGAAAAAATAGGGAGCATATGTTGATAGGATTGTGTTTTCTAGAGGAAGAGAGAAAGAAGAAGGGAAAGCAAAAAAGAATTATTATGTTATCTCATAAAACATCATCTGGCCAGTAAGCAGGAACTATGAAGCTCCCTGTGGAGTGCACTGGTCAGGATTTCTCGCATCCTGCTTAAGGAAAGTTGTACAGGGAGAACGTTTTCTAAACAAACACATTTCATTTTTCTAACTTAAGGGATTCCTGTTTGAAAACTGATAGAAAACAGGAAACACCAGGAAGCTAAAGGGAAAGAAAATTCTTGAAAGATTTCTAGGGCCTTATTGAAAATTCAAGTACTTCAGGGCATTCCATGCAAAATGAGCCTCCAGCATGAAATACAGATCTCAGTGGAAGGAAAGGAATGCAATTGAAACAACAGAGCCCTCTTTTCCAATGGCCCATCCTAAGACAGTTAAGCTAGGGATGTTCTAGAGACCTGCTTTCCCCTATCAGTCCATCAGTGAGGTCAGAAGAAATTTAGTGGTGGTAAGAGAGTTCAACAAACACTATGCTTTAATAGCATCTCAAAAAAAGTAAAAAAAATATTGTCTCACATTTTAGAATGCTGAGGAAATAAATCTTGTTAACTCATTAAATGTCAATCACAATAAGCAGAGTAAGAAATAGCAGAATGGGGAAGGAGAGGAAACTTCAGATAGAGAGCATTTGAACATTCTGCCTTCCAGAGAATCAGAGCCAAAGCTATCATCATGTATTTAGTTACTGATATAATTGGCTTTTATTTGTGATTCATGAAATAAGGCAGCCTGCAGTCTACAAAAAAGAATGAGTATTCTCACTGGGCAATACCAAAACAGTGGGTTTTGTAAACTGGAAACCAAGAAACAGAACAATAGAAAACAAAAACAAAAACAAAAATAAACCAAACAAACAAAATGAATGTTGATTAACATCAGGTTACTTCCAGTTAGATTTAAAGGGTTAAAGCACAGGAGACATGCAAATTACTCTGACTCAGGAAGATGCAATTTTCTTAAAAAAAAAAAACTGTCCTGTTTAATATAGATTTGCTTGCTGTAAGTTTCAGTTTAATTATGTGGTATTTAGCATGAGTGACTCCATTTTGGCTGTGTCTGCTCTGCTGGGGCCTAGTGTAGTAGCTCAGTCCAACACAATGGTCTCACATAAGTTTTGTTCAACACCCTGCAATGCAATTTGACCTCTTCCTATAAACTTCTAAGAATATGGATGTTTGAATTTTGCGATTGCATATAAAATAAGAAATTTGAAGAACAAAGTTCAGATTTATAGTGCAAGGAAAGGGAAAGAAGAACATTATTCATATGAGATTATTTATTACTACTTTTTTTTACTGTTAACAATAACAAAGGGCTTTTAATTTTCCAAAGGAAAAGTTCTACTTGGGGAAGACTGGATTTGATTTAAATGGATTGAAAACAGAAAGTACAATAATATTAATTTTAATATATATATGATAAATTCCAAGGACTCTTGTCTTTCTGTTTCTGAACTAAAGAGGGAGTTTTGGCTTTCTCAGTTCTGACCTTCTAAAGAGATAGAAATAAAATTGCAAGATGAAACCAGAGGAGCACAATGATTCACAATGTGGCTTGGGGGGCCATAGGGGGTGAATCACAGCATTCCTTCCCAGCTTCCCTTACTCTCAAGTAAAATGGCAGCAACTTCAAACTTCATCTTGCTTGCTTGGTGAAAAGTATTCCCTCCAAATATTTTCTTTCTATACCTATTTTAGCACAATAATGTACTACATATTTAAACCCAGAAAATTTTAAAGTTCTGAGAAATACAATCACACCACTCACCTCAGTAGAACATATACTAAGATATACAATCACCTTCAGTAATTCATAAAAAAGTCCTACAATATATGTAAATAGACATGAATAATTATGTAGACATTATAGATAATAAACAATAGAACATCATGCCAACTGACAATTATGATATCAGATATTTCAGGTATTGCCTGTTAATTACATTAAAAGTGACAGACTCCTTCTGTTTAACTCCAATAAGCTCACCAAAGGCTTAGCTAGCTTTCTGATTTTCTTGGAAGATAAAAAAGACTGACTTCTGCCCTCTATGAGATGATGGACTTTTCATAAAAATCCACAACTTAAAAAAAAATCTGTTCTGTTCTTCATTCTGTTTAAATTTGTCATTTTAAAAGGGTCTTTGCCATTGAAGGCAAGCTAGTAGAGTATTACTTTTTAGAGGGGCAGTTTATGAATTCCAGATAAGAATATCTTGATACCTTTACTAATTATACAGACTAGATAGGAGAGTGGCCTGTAGGGTCTTCCACAGAGGTAATGGTGACCTTCTTAAGGGGCTAGAATGTTACATATTTAACAAATGTGTGAGCAATTGCCATCTGGCAAACATCATTCTGGTCTTGTGACTGCTACTAAGATGATACAGAACAGAAGCCTTGTTTAGAAGCTTATCATCCGGCAATGGAGATGAAATACGTACATAAATAACTGCAATGATAGTCAGAAGCAATATACAACCACCCTAAACAAACTCGATGTGAGAATACAAATCAGAGCATAATGAATTCCATTAGAGAGTAGATCAGCTACAGAAGTAAAAACAGACCATTTCTTCTTTCTGGGAAATCAGGGACGGTTTTATGAAGAAACTGGTAAGTTCTAAATGGAAAGACAGAATGTAAATTTCTGAAGTAAAGGACATGTTGGATATAAACAAGAACTTGGGCAAAAGAGATAGGCGACAAATTACAGGACCTTCAAAGAAAATAAGAAATAGCCTATTTCTAGGTTTCCTAGGATCACAGAAAATATCCTCCATAATGGTAGTAGAACTGAGGAATTACGGAACAGGATCATGAGCTAAAGAAAGGTGACAACATTTTATTTTACCTAATTCTTCATTTACCTACCCCCTCTATATTTATTTATTTATTTTTCCATTTGGTATATAATCTAAACAACCAACGGGACCTCATGTTTTGATTCTTCCATGTGTCAGTGGGCATGAGATGCTAGTGACTGGCTTTTGAGAAACAGTGATGGTAAATCTGTCCTAACCATTATGTCTTTCTCACAGTTAATCATAGCACCATAGTATTAGTCTGCAATCATCTAGCTATAGTAAGAAAATTCATTTTAGACAGTGGATTTTCTAATTATTATTTTTTTATTTGTTTTGTTGCATGACTGGGACTAGGGAGACATTATTACATATTCACCTTTTAAAGTCAAACCTGGCCTAAAACTGTGATTCTTTTTCAAACAACTTTACTAAATGTTGTCAACACAAACACAGATAAAGTTGGATTGTTTAGCAAGTTGAATTTCCTATTCTTCAAGTTAAATGATTATTTTAAACTGCAAAGGGAAGGCAATCTTTTCTTTTTGTGAATGTGAGGGCTGTTGCTGTTCAGAAAATATATTTAAAATATACTTTCTCTCCTTTGAGCATGGGTTAAAAAATCATTAAATCAATCATTAACATGCACAAAATTTAGACCAAATGTAACATAAAGCACATAATATCTTTTCAAAATAAGGAAGAGAGATATTGTTACTGAGAATAAACAGTAAGGAAAGGAGAATCAGTAACTGAAAATTTAAACTTTTAAGGATCAAGAGAGTGAGCCATCTGGATTTAATCAGCATAAATCTATAGCTTGCATTAGCTCCACAATTAAGACACTCATAAAAATCCACTGTGTGAGTAAGAGCTTTCCTGAATCATAATTTAACCATGATACTCTGTCCAATGACTGTTTCATGCTTCAATTTAAAACCACAAAGAAAATGCATGAAGCAAATGAGTACTGAAAGGGAGAAAATATTTACCAATTGGTTAATTTTCTTCTTGTTAATAAAACTGATAAAATATAATTCTTTTAATGATGTTTATTATTCTAATTTTACTGTTTAGTGCCATTATTTATTAATGACATAGAACAATATTTACTACTACTAACATAATAAAATACATTTATTCTACATTTAGTAAGAGAAAATGAAAGAAATTTTATAATTTTTGAAAAAGCAATTATAATATTTTAGAAGAAGCAACTGCAATAGCACCATAATAATAATGTGTGGGCAACTATGGAGTCTAGGTCCAGTGAGCTTGAAGTTTAGGAGACAACATGCCATGAATTTAAACTGCTGTTTCATTTTGATGCATTTTACATGTTTTAAAAATATACTTCTGAAAAGATAGAAGATGCAAGATAAACTGAAAAGAATAAAGTCCTGGAAATTATTGAATTGGAAAAGGATAGATCTCAAAGTCAGAGGTCTCAACACTTGAACAGTGGTATAGCGGGATCAAGTGAAAGTATCTATTGCACATTTTTGTCTTTTAAAACAGAAAGAAGTGTTCTAGGAAAGGACACAGAAGTTGAGATCTAGAGCTCAGCAGAAACAGGGAATTCATTCCATAGATATTCAAAGAAATCATGAGGAACGGAATGAGATTTTCTATATTTCACGAGATGATATCATGACCCAATTTTATTTGAGTCCCTTAAAGTTAAATAATTTCAGTGGACATCTGGTTTACCAAGTAGCATGTGCCTGAGAGGATACTCAGCCCATAAAGTGTTGAGAGTGAAAAGAACCAAGAAATTATGAAGATATGGATGAGAACCAGGGTTGAAGGTGGCAGAGTAAAAGCTCCAGAGACTGGTTCAGCTGGCTAGAGTCAACTATCTGTGTCTGTGACATAGGTAAGCAAATGATTTTCTGTAAGTGGAGCATAGAATTGTGACACTGATAGACTTGGTGAGGCATGAAACTCTCAGAAAAGTAGTAAAGAACAGGAGCCAAAGAAGATTTATCACAAACTAATCAGAAAGTGATATTACTCCTGATGAGAAGGGAATAATTAAGCACCATCACATGGCTGGGTAAAAGAAGGCTTTTAAACAGGATGGTTCTGCAGAACACTGGTCTGTAAGAGTATGTTTTTCTCCTTCCGGTTTGTAAAAATGAGGTTCTACATTCAAATCAGTTTTGAAAGTGTTGCAGAATTCTCCCACATTCCTGTGTAGACTCAGAGTCCATATTAACACAACACATTCCAGAGAAAATGAGCATTGAGAAAGCAACAATTTTTAGCCTGTTTACCTTTATTTAACACAGTGTGAAAGCCTCCTGCAAGGGACATACTTCATTGTCCAATGAAAGTGTGACAGAAGTTGGAAAACAGCAATGTTGACCGGGCATGCCTAAAAGAAGGTTCAAAGATTTAAACTGGTGCTGAGCTAAGTTCTTGTGATTTCTCTGAACAACAAATTGCTTTTTCTGGAAACATTTATTTTTTGTGTGTTAGGTAATAATTTTTTTTCCCCTGAACTGACACTGAATTTTTGACAAGAATGGGGGGAAATCAGATAACAGGTGCTGCCAAATTAGGATCAAATATGGACTACAATATAAATATGCTTCCCTTGACACTTCCTTTTATTATTTTGGGTGCAAGAAGAAAAATCAAGACGAATCGTGGCAGAAACTGGACTGAGGGGTCTTCTTTTTGCAAATGCGCAGATATAGGACTTCTTAGGACAGTCATTAATTGTTATTCTAAGGAGAAAAGATAACATAGTATATTCAAATGATGGAATAATGCTGAGCAATAAAAAAATAAACTATTGCCACATGGCACAATAAGGATGAATTTTGAACAATATGAATAGAAAAAGAAAAAGACACAGACTATATACTTACACTGATGTATATATTTACATGAAAATTATAGGCAAAAATCTGTGTTGAAGAAAGATCAGAAAAATATTTTCTTCAGGGGATTTGTTGACTGCAAAGGGACACAATAGAACTTTCTTGGAAGACGGAAATGTTCAATGTCATGACAAAGGCCTAGATTACACTGAAGTACGCATTTGTCAAAACCCACCTAATTTCAATACTTAAGATATGTCTACATGTACACTTTACCTCACCCATTCAAAAGGGAATATAACTAAATTTTAAATTCTAGTTAGTAGATTTTCTTTTTAAAATGATACTGATTAGAAATTTAGAAATAATTTTTTTGAGAATTTTTGTCTTGAAAATATGTAAAATAATATTAAATACAGTGAGAGACAACTGTTGGATAAAGAAGTTTCATACACACACACACACACAGACACACACACACACACATATATATAAAAGATATGATTAAAATACTCTGGAGGGTCAGATTGAAGTTGGAAGTCTCAGAATGAACTCCTGTTTTACAAAAAAACACATAAATGTATATGTACATATATAAGTTACATGTAAACACATATATATATGCATATACAGAGATATATAAATATAATTAAACAGAGGTAAACATAAAAATTTTACGTTTCTAGGTAAACATGTAAACCTATAACAGAGAAAGGAAGAGACAGAAATAAAAATATGCTAATATGTGCATATATACACATACACACACACACACACACACACACACACATGAGTATGTGGATTTGTATGTGTATTCCAGCTTTGTATGTTGAGGGTGCATAGAGCCATTGGCAAGCTATTAATAACATGCAAAACTAGTGCTCAAATCTTGGTTTAAAATCCCCTTTCCGGTAACAAGAATTACAGATCTTTGAGGAATAAGCTAAATCCAAGATTGAGGCAAGGTGCCCAAGCATCTTGCTAGACCAGAAATTAAGAAAGTATTTACAAATGATGAGAGCCTACCAATAAGACACAGAAACTATGAACACCGAGGGAGCTCTTGGCTAAAAATGGAAAATTTTGAGAATTAAAATAATGTCAATAATGTATTATAGCTCATTGAATAAAATTAAAATCCTCCAGGCCTACGATAAATAGTCAGTAACACATAAATACACAGAGTCAAAAATTCTTCCTTACAGGGAATATCAAATAAAAAGTATAGAAGGAATGATGAAGCTAGAAAATGTTTACCAGATGCAAAAATTAGTGGGTGAATTTTTAATGGGTTGTAAGACATTTACATAATATCATGATATCTCCTCACAAGTTCCCTATTAGATACAAAGGAAAAACTAGAAAACTTAGGATGAAATACAGTAAAAATTTCCAGTACTGAGAAAAACCAATATGCTGTAATGTACTGAGGAGGATGTATCACTTTTTATATTTCTGACAAAATGTCTAAATACATCTTCACCCAGGGTGAAGGGAATTCTACAAAAGATGTGGCTTGTATACTTCCAAATTGTCACAATCAAAAAGGACACAAAGGAAAACCAAAGAAAAATGACATGAACATCAGTGAAAAGATTCTGCATTGAATCCTAGAATAAATAACTCTAATGAGTATTATTGGGGCAGTTAATGAAATTTGAATATGGACTATATAGCTTTAGCTGAGGACAACCATCATTTTTTCTGCAATAGAACTGGTAACAAATATTTTAGACCTTCTGGGACATATGGCTTCTGTTGCAATGACTCAACCCTGCATTGTAGTGAGAAAGCAGCATAAACAGAAAATAAATAAATGAGCATGACTGTGCCCAAAATAAATTTCACTTATAAAAATAAGTGGCATGATAATAGATTCCTGACTGATATATAAAGGAATATTTTCCCGTTTTTCTGCAATTCTGATTTTAATTGAACATTTTATTTGATTCTCTTTTATCTTCTCTCGTAGCATATTCTATTTCTTACTAAATATTTTCTACTTTTTGTTCTGGAGGTTTAAATACCCATTTTAAACAAATCAAATTTACCTTCAAATAACACTAGACCATTTCTCCTTCTCATATTTATGGCATTGTTGTCATTTATTTTACCTATCCATATGAAGTAATTAGCCAGTTCATTGTTACTATTATTACTTCAAGTAGCTATCTTACAAATGAAGTAAATATAAAAAATATATATATTTTACCTTTATTGATTTCTTCACCTATGATCTTCCTTCCTTTATATAGATACAAATTTCTGACTTTTAATATCTTTCTTCTGTCTAAAAAACTTTATAAAAAATTTTTTATTGTGCTTTAGGTTCTGGGGTACATGAGCAGATCATGCAGGATTGTTGTAAAGGTGCATACGTGGTACGGTGATTTGCTGCCCCCATCCCCTCGTCACCTATATCTGGCATTTCTCCCCATGTTAACCCTCCCCAACCTCCTCACACACTGCTGTCCCTCCCTAACCCCCTCAACAGACCCCAGTGTGCAATGCTCCCCTCCCTGTGACCACGTGTTCTCATTGTTCAACACCCGCCTATGAGTGAGAACATGTGGTGTTTGATTTTTTGTTCTTGTGTCAGTTTGCTGAGAATGATGGTTTCCAGATTCATTCATGTCTCTGCAAAGGACATGAACACATCATTTTTTAATGGCTGCATAGTATTCCATGTTGTATATGTGCCACATTTTCCCTGTCCAGTCTATCATCAATGGGCATTTGTGTTGGTTCCAGGTCTTTGCTATTGTAAACATTGCTTTGATGAACATATGTGTGCATGTGTCTTTATTAACAGAATGATTTATAAACCTTTGGATATATACTCAGTAATGGGATTGCTGGGTCAAATGGAGTTTCTATTTCTAGGACCTTGAGGAATCATGACACTGTCTTCCACAATGGTTGAACTAATTTACACCTCCACCAACAGTGTAAAAGTGTTCCTATTTCTCCACATCCTCTCCAGCATCTGTTGT